>ML780413.1:124995-142466 GCA_009831015.1 Picea engelmannii | reverse complement strand
CATGACAGATGGAGTCATCGCTCATACGATGATTGAAGGCACAATGATAGAACTGAGTCGTTACTATTTCATGGTTCACACTTCGTGACACTACGTGTCACGAAGATGTGAAGAACGTTTTAAACTTGATTTCAAGCTATTTTTGGATCTGGGATCCGTTGGAACTAATGTATTTTTGCTTCAGGCTGTTATAGAGGAGGATCTATATATAACCAGAGGATCACTCCTAATAAACGGTTGGGTTATGTTATGTTATATCGTGAACACATGTTTTTGAATACAAACTGTTGTTGTGTTATGTTACTCGACTGGTATACGATTTGAGTATTTTCTTCTGAGTTAATGGAGCGTAAAGTTTACACAATGTTTTCATAGAATGATATAGTTAGTTCTGGTTCTTCCCTTCGGCATTTGTACCTTTTGGTTGGGCCCGCCAAACAGGTGCAAGTCGCTACTGTTCTTGCATTAAATTTAGACCATTTCAGTAGCATAGTAATTGCCTGCATGTTAGTTTATTGAGTCTTGGAATTAACTGTTCAGAGTATTGATTGATTATTCTTCAACCGTATTGTTTTCATCTTGTTAAATATCTGCTATGTTGATGAGTATTGAAGAATGGTTGATTCTTGTAGGATTTGAAGCGTGAATTAGAATAGCTCTGTTCCCCGTTTCCAATTTGAACGAAGATTAAAGTGAATGTGAGCTTGAATATAGTTTGTTTTGGTTAGGACAGTTAGTTACTTTGCTTTGTTAGATAGCTAGGCTACTCTGCTCTGTTAGGTTAGTTAGGGTGCAACTGAACTAGAGGAAGCTTCCGGTACCAGTAGGGTAAGTAGAGTAGTTCTTTATCTTTCCTGTAGACAGAGTTAGATTTGTTTGCAATGATTAGATTAAAATAATTTTAGGAAATAATATTTCTGTGAGAGATAGAAATAGTGTCGATAGATGATTAAAGATAGTGGTAAACAGTCTTGTGAAATTTCAGTAGAGCAGAAATAGAAGTACCAGCACTCAAGCATAGAATTGTTTCTCTTTTGATGAATTACACAGGAAATGATCAGTTTCAAGATAGTCATTAAGATTCAGTTTCTCAAAGTGAGTTTGTGTTTTCTTTTAAGAATAGACTTTAGATAGGAATTAGCTTACCCGCACATATAGTGTAGCAGCTCAAAGTTTACTTACCCTGGTTTGACAATTTAGTGTTTCAGGTCATTTAAATCTTCAATTTAGCAGCCTGACAGTACTGCTAGTATTTTCAAGTCCCAATCATCCCTATTGACATTACATATCTTAGTCAAAGCATTATCGAAGATCTTATTGAAGGCTTCTACTATTCCATTGGCCTAAGGATGGTATGGTGTACTCTTCTGGTGATAGACTTCAAACTCCTTAGTCATAGAACTGATAGTACTATTGATAAAGTGAGTACCTTGGTCACTCATCAAAATTCTTGGACACCTATATCTGGTAATCACTTTTTCAAAAAATAAGTGTGTTGTTTTCTTTGCGTTGCAGTCTTTGATTGGTGTTGCATCTGGCCATATTGTTAAGTATTCAATCACAATAATGATATATCTAGCTCCTGACCTTTTTTCTAGTCGATGGATTGGTCCAACGAATTCTATTTCCCATTTGTCAAATACCTACAAAGTTACTTATGGTCTTAGATGGGTCTTATCCCTTCTGTTGGGTTTTCCAACCCTCTGTCAGACATCACATTTCTGGAAATATTCCTCGGCATCTTTATGGACTATTGGCCACCATAATCTTGCGTGCAATACCTTCTGCTTGGTAGATTTTCCTACATAGTTTCCTCCAACTATACCTTCATGAGATTCTTCCAAAACAATAGGCCTTTAATGTGTAAATGTGTTGAACCTGCACATAATATATCTAGCTAAACAATGATACACACATTTACAGAGAGAATACACACATTTACAGAGAGAATATAAGAAAGAAGAAGAAGGAGAGAAAGAATGAACAAATTCTCATTAACTATTGTGAATAATGAATAATTTACACACGATATACTCTGTATAGCTCAATAAGTGTGCATTGGAGGTGAACCAATGCACCATAGTGGTGGTCCAGAGTGATGTGGACACACACCAGTAATTACAGGAGTGAACTTCCACCTAGTATAGTCTCTCAGGTAGTTATGAGAGTGAATTGCCACCTAGTTGAGTTAACTAGTCAACTAGTCTTCAGTTAACTGATTGAACAAAGAGTAGTGAGGAGTTAACTCATGGAATCAAGGCTAATGCACTAGTTTGGTGATGATCCCAAAGAAAGGTTGAATTATCATGGTGATGATCCCAATGTTGCATGGTTATAAAACCAATGCAACATCTAAACTCAACTCAACTAGTCAAACTAAAGTGTCAACTGAAAGAGAATATTCTCCAGGTGGAATGTTCTCCCCTAAAATATAGGAGATTTGATAATGACTAATTATGACTAATAAACGAGGAAAAACCTTAGGAAAAATAAATCCTAGGTGTGTGTCAAGTAACTCCAACACCCCCCCTAAACATCACTATGGTGAAAATAAAGAATGGGTCCCAGCAATGAGGCCATGTTAGGTACCCAAATATAAAAGATACATTGAAAATAAAGTGAGGAAAGAGGGAAAAACTCATGGTAAACCCCCACCCCCCTCAAGGTATAATGTGTTAGCGATATTTCTTGTCTCGGGACAAGAAATAGAAGCAAGACAACAAAATTCCTGAATCCTCGAGAGTTAATAGGGACCGTCCATCTGGAAAGGACGCGTGATAGGAGATCAGCGTTATCGGGGAGGGTCCCGATAGGGAAGCGTCCATCGGAGTTGAAGCCATCGGGATATCAGGGATCCCGAGGATGAGTGATTCGTGCACTTCAAAATTGCGATCCATGAAACCCCGATCGGTGGGGAACAACTGTCAGTCATGGTGGGACTGAGAGGAGCACCATAGTGCAGGAGCCAGTTGTCAACTGGGCGGAGGTCATGCTCGGAAGGGGCCATTGGGGATCAGAGATTCGCGAGTCTGGAGGACTTGTGAATCATGACATCGCAAGTGCCGAAACTCCGATAGGAGGGTAAGGCCACGGTTGTGGAGGCATGGTCATATGTGACAGGAGTTAGGCTCAGGAGGGCTCACGCGCAAAAGGAGCTCATCACAAATTGGGGATTGGAGAGGTAAGGAGTTCTCGAAAGAAGGAACCGTGAAACCCCGAACCTCGATACAGAGTTGGGGATAACCATGGTCAGGTGTTGAAGGCCATGAAGGGATTGGAAAGAACCTGTGGATCAGGTTGTTGCAGCAGTGATTCCCGAGGGAATCCAAGGAGCCGCTTCAACTCAGAAGAGGGGATTTAAAGCGATCCTGAAAGCAGGAAGGCACGGTGATGTCCCAGGTACCAATTCAATGCGGGCTAGATCCCAGTACCTACTGGAGATTAATGAAGAAAAGAGAGGATGTCTCAAAACTCACATCACTCATTTATTGCAGAGTATGGAGATCCCGGCCGAAAGTCTACCTGGAAAGGTCCCCTGTACCGGTTCTCTTCAGGAAGGTCACGCCGAGTCTTCAACTCGCCAAAGAAACCTGCACACGCCAATTCAGCATTCAAAGGGCTCAGCTACCACCCTGGCATGAGCCATGTTGAACTAAAGAGGCGTATTACAGAGAAACGAAGGACAGATTTGATTGAGGAGACATCACCCTTTGAAAGTTTTGAGACGTCTCCACTGGACAAGAGGGGGGGGAGGAGTATATGTAGGCATTTTTTCCATTTTGTAATGATCGATGGTAGAGCAGAGCTCCCTACTATAAAGTTTTAAATAGATATTCTAGTTTTTTGGGTATGCATTTGTATTTGAGATTTCTTGTTTTATGACAAATAGTTTTCCTATCTCGTCTATGTTTTCCTCTCATACCAGAGAGTTCGTGATTGACTGATTCTCACGAATCATTGCAGTTGTGTTATGATGAAAGGTTCATTGTTGTATGATTGCATTCTCTGATTTTACGTTTGAATGTAAGATGATATTGCCTTCGAACGATTTCTTCTACAGTCTATTAGTAACTCGATGTTAGTACCAAACCTCTGCCTTGCTCTTATATAAGTCTTCCACCTGTTTCACCATATACTACAACTCACTGTCTGAAGTTTATATAAGACCTCACTCACCCATGCATGCCTAGCCTAGTTTCAGAGTTGGAACGTTATTGTTTTGAGTTGGCTTCCATTCGGTCACCCCATCTATAAACCACTGTGACATAAAACTGATGGGCGTCGGGCTCTGCTCCTGCTAGCAATCCAGGAGTGACTTCCGTCGCCAACATTTCTGGCGCCGTTGCCGGGGAAAATTTTGAATATTTTCCCCGGGATTGAATGACAACGATTAGCTAATTCTGAAGGTGTATCAGAGATCAGAACTATTGAGATTGCTGCTGTGCACCTGGTGACTCGATTGTGATGACTCCGCTGGGGAGAACCTACTCTATCAATTGTGGCTTTCATAGGCAGACACATGCGGTCTCATCCACAGCTGCCCCTAGCTACACCTGAAACCAATCCAGAGGTGGTTCTCAGAAAAGGAAATGGTTTAGAGGAAGCTTCCACCACCGAAGCAGGTAAGCCACCATCTCCTTCTGTAAGAACTCTGTTTCCTCTCCCTTAGTTCCTTGATAGACCTCCTTCACAAGTTTCCCGTTTCCTGAATTTTGGGAGTGTTCCTACTGAGTTTTCCCCTCCTGGTCTGGGATTGGAGGGAGAAATCCTTGTCACTCCCCTCTCCTCTGAAGTTGTACCTTGGCATAGACCCACGACCACAGAAGATTTCCCCACTCCTACACAAGGAGGAGCACCTGCTGACTTGATCTCGGTAGCCCGTTCTTTGAATCACCTCTTGTTTCCCACCCCACTCCAAGATTCATTCCCGGTAGCCCCTTCCCGAACTCCTTCTCCTCCAAATTCTCCTCCACCTAATATTCCTATGGTCGGTGCTAATCCCCCTTTGAATAGAATGGATGCCATAGTTGTTGCTAGGTATGCTCCCTTGATCTTACCTAATCCCATGAATCCTTTCCCTGCTGGAGATTACTTGAAATATATGCCCAAGTTAATCAGGGAAGGGGACATAACTACAGAAGAGCACCTGGCTGCTTTCTATAGTTATGCTGACAACCTGAACATTGGAGATGAAGATGTCTGGATGAGAGTTTTTGTCTAGAGCCTAGATGGTGAGGTAAGGAAATGGTTTAGAGGATTAGCTCCCGGATCTATTGATGGAATTGACGCCCTGGATAATGCTTTCCTGAGGCAATGGGGAGATAAGAAGGATTTCATGTATTACATGACAAAGTTTGGGTCGTTGAAGAGAAAAGGAGAGTCTGTTCCTGACTTCTCCAAGAGATTTAATAAAATGTACAACAAAATCCCTGCTGATATAAAACCCTCCGAAGCCTCTGCAATGATCACTTACTCCAATGCTTTTGATCCTGATTTCTGCCTACTGCTAAGAGAGAGAAGAGCTGCTACGCTGGCCCACATGCAGGATGCAGCTGTAGAGGTAGAATCTAACATATTGGTGTTCAACCGACTCAAAAACACAGGTGATAGAAGTACATCCAAGAACAGGCCTGAAGCTTCCTCATCCAGTTCCTCTCCCCTACCCCATCAGATAGATGAGACAGCTAGAGCAATAAAATTGATTGCTGACAAGATAGAGAGGTTGGAATTAGAAGGGAAGCCCATGTACAGAAATCCCCAAAACAATGATAATAGAGGTTTCATATGACCTGCTAACAATATGCCTCAGGTTTTCCCGAGGAAACAAAGGGGAAAGGATAGATAAGATCAAAGGGTTCAATCCCCCCTCCAAAATAACCTAGTTGATCATGAGGAGAGGAGGAGATAGACGAGTTTGGCCCTGAAATTCATTGTATTGAGGAAGCTCCCCCTTTTCCTCATTTGATGCAGTCCGTGTATGAAGAATCACTGATGAATGCTTGAATTCATGAGTTGGGGAAAGAATAGAGGGTCGGTCACACTTCTAACAGGTATAATCTCAGATCGAGAAGGAAAGAAGGAGACCTCGACAGCTCAGACCAACCCCTCATAGCAGAGAGGCCTACTAAAACTGCAGCAGCCACAACTAAAGAAAAGAAGACTCAGAGTGCTTCACCAGCAACCAGAGCCTATCACTGAGGTAAGAGAAGCTCCCAAACCCACCCCCTCCTTCAATTTTGAGCATGATATTCAGAAGATTAGGAATCCTGTACCTCTCTCTGAGCTAGTTAAAAATGAGGACTTCAAAAGGTCCCTCTCCAAGATGGTACAATCTGAATCCCCCCAACCCCCCTCTAATTCAGTAAACCTTCAAGATGAGAAGCTAGCCATCATATTAGGCCCCATGGTAGAAGACAGAGATGACTCGTCCCCCCCCTTCTACACATCCCTGAACATACATGATAAAGTAATGCATAACTGCCTCATGGATTCGGGGGCTTCCCATAACCTTATGCCAAAAATAGTCATGGAAGAATTGGGACTGGAGGTGAAAAGGAATTATCATTATTTATATTCTTTCGATTCAAGGAGAGTGCAGTGTCTAGGAGTCATCAAAGACCTGGTGGTTTCCCTGTTTCATTTGCCCATGAAAAGTGTGGTCATGGATATTGTGGTAGTCGACGTCCCCCCTAAATTTGGTATGTTGTTGTCTAGGTCATGGATCAAAAATCTTGGAGAGACACTACAGATGGATCTCACATATTCCACCATTCCGGTTTTCAGAGGGGAACAAAGGAGATTATACAGAGAAGCCCAGCTGGCCTATATTGTCAGTAATGAAGCATACCCAACCAATCACCCCATCTTTGCACTTGACACCGACTTGGGGTCTAGTTTACTGCAACTTACTGATTCCCCTGAAAGATATTTACTAATCAGAAAACACCCCGGCCCTGATCACCCGATTTGCCCCCAAAGCTCCTCTATGTGGAAGATGTTTTTTGACGGAGCTTCTTCTAGTGAAGGAGCTAGCGCTGGAGTGGTTTTCATATCACCTTGTCAAGAAGTCGTATCCCTGTCGTATAAGCTGGAATTCGAAGTCACCAACAACGTGGCAGAGTATGAAGCTCTTGTTCTGGGTATGAGGGCCACAAAGGAAATGGGAATTGAAGAGATAACAGATGTTGAGTTGATTATTCAGCAGATAAGGAATGCTTATCGTGCCCATAATCCCCGGCTCAGGAATTATCGGAATGAAGTATGGGACCTTATTGATAATTTCTTCTTGGATTTTAACATTTCTTTCATTCCAAGGGGAGAAAATACTTTGGCCGATTCTTTAGCTGTTTCAGCTAGTTTGCTCAAATTTCCTCTGCCGCCTATGATAAAAAATGATGTTGATATAAGATATAGGCCCTTAGTGTCGGACAATGTCAAGCATTGGAAGGTATTCGAGGATGATTCTGAACTTGAAAGGTTTCTCCAATCAGTGGATGAATTTTCTGCGTTGCATATTGACCAAGATCCTGATTTGGAAGGTGACCCTCGTCCTGAGGAGTTTTTAAATAAAATCGCTAATCATCAGATCATTCAGCTGCCCAGTAATCACATTCTGAGAGGACTTGTCCCTTTAGAAAGATTATTCGACGGGAATGATGTGCCGGTAAAGGGCAGGTTCTCAAATGAAGATACTGAGACAACCGAATGCAACATTGGTTCACAGGAGAAGCCCAAGTTTGTCAAATTGTCAAGCAGTTTGACCAGAGAACAGAAGGTTGAATATACTGAGTTGCTAAAGGAGTTCGTTGATGTGTTTGCATGGATGTATGAATACCTCAAGACCTATGACACATCTGTCATTAAGCACAAGATCCCACTAAAGGAAGAGGCTAAACCATTCAGATAGAAGTTGAGACAGATAAATCCCATGTTGCTACCTGTCATGGAGAAAGAAGTGAAGAAATTGTTAGATGCCCAAATTATTGTCCCCTTGAGATATTCTAAATGGGTGGCCAATTTGGTCCCAGTAAGAAAGAAGAGTGGAGAAATCAAACTCTGTGTTGATTTCAGGAATCTCAACAGAAGCTCAAAGAAAGACAATTACCCCCTACCTAAGATGGAACACATACTGCAGAGGGTAATTGGTGCCTCCAGGATATCCATGATCGATGGGTTTTCTGGCTATAATCAGACATCAGTCATGCTTGAGGACAGGGAGAAGACAACCTTCACCACTCCTTGGGGCATGTTCATGTATGCCAAAATGCCATTTGGGTTGATGAATGCAGGAGCAACGTTTCAGCGGGCCATGGATATAGCCTTCGTCGGGGAGAAGGACCAGTTCGTAGCAATCTATCTGGATGATATCACGGTCTTCTCCAGGACAGACAAGGAGCACCGCCGTCACCTGAAGAGAGTCTTCTTGAAGTGTCGAAGGTTTGGCCTATCCCTGAACCCCAAGAAATATTTGTTTGCTATGAAGGAAGGGAAGTTATTGGGACATATAGTATTGGCAGTAGGGGTGAGAATTGATCCCAGCAGGGTGGAGGCAATTCAAGCCTTGTCACTTCCCAGGTCTAAAAAAGAGGTTCAGGCCCTTTTGGGGAAAATTAATTTTCTAAGGAGGTTCGTCTCAAATTTTTTCGAGCTAGTGAAACACATCACGGCCATGCTCAGGAAGGGAAATGAAGTGAAATGGACCGCTGAGCCCAGGGCCTCTTTTGACCAAATTAAAAAGGCATTGACTGAGGCACCTGTGCTTATCAGTCCTGACTATTCCAAAGAGTTCCTAATTTTCTCCTTTGCTTCTTTTGATACAGTGGCGGTGGTCTTATTGCAGAAAAATGAGGAAGGGCATGAGCAGCCCATTGCCTTCTTCAGCAGGGCATTAAGAGACGCAGAAAGAAGATATGAAATCATGGAGAAGCAGGCCTATGCCTTAGTGAAAGCTCTTAAAGCTTTCAGATTCTATGTCTTGCATTCAAAAGTAACAACATATGTTCCTTCAACTTCCGTGAAGGACATCCTTATGCAGCCCGACGTAGATGGGAAAAGAGTCTGATGGATCGCAAAAATTATGGAATTTGACTTAGAAATAAAACCCACCAAGTTGGTTAAGGGGAAAGTCTTAGACAAGCTACTGGCTGAATCCAACTGCGAAGCCTTGGGATTTAGTTTCATCAATACTCTCCTAGGATCTCAGCAAGCTGAATCACCCAGCCAAGGCTCTCAAGATGGCTTATCGCTGGCAGAATGTGCCTGGTATCGTGACATTCTGTATTTTCTGCAAGAATTGAAGCCCCTCGATGGAATGGGAAAAAGAAAAGCAAGGGATCTTAAGCTCAAGGCAGTCAGGTATTGCCTCATTGACCAAACCTTGTACTGGAAAGACCCTCTAGGGGTATTTCTGAGATGCCTGAACCCGCAGGAGGCCCAGAAGGTTACGTTTTATTTTCATAGCAGCCTTTGCGGAGGTCATTATTTCTGGAAGACCACAGCCCACAAGATACTCCGAGCTGGGTATTACTGGCCCACTTTATTCCCCGATGTTTGCAGGGAGATCAGAGCTTGCACCAAATGTCAAAAGTTCTCAGGAAAGCAACAACTCAAGTCGCTGCCATTGAAACTCATAGTAGCTTCGGCACCTTTTCAACAGTGGGGTTTGGACTTCATCAGAGAAATTCATCCTCCCTCAAGTGGTTAGCACAGATGGATCCTGACTACAACAGATTATTTCCAGAAGTGGATAGAAGCTGTACCCACCAGAAGCGCATCACACAAAGTAATTATTAGCTTCCTGGAGGATATCATAGCCCGATTTGGCTGTCCCAGTAGAATCGTTGCCGATAAGGCTGCTTCTTTCAAATCTGAACCTCTAATTAAGTTCTGTGAGCAGTTCCAGATCTCGCTAATTCACTCCACCCCCTACTATCCCCAGGGCAACGGTTTAGCAGAATACTCTAACAAAAGCCTGATAAAGATCATCAAAAGAGTGTTAGAGGATAAAAAAAGAGCCTAGGATTCAAAGTTGAAATTCGCTCTGTGGGCCGATCGTGTCACGACGAAGAATTCTCTGGGCACTTCGCCATTTCAACTAGTCTACGGAGCAGAGGTAGTTTTCCCTACTCAGCTCACCTTACCTGTGGCGAAGTTCTTTCAAGACTACGAGGGAGAACCAGATCATATGATCAGAACAATTCATCAGATAGTGGAAGTGCAACAGATCAGAGAACAAGTGAGGGACGCAGCTTACAATCATCAGCAGAAGATCAAGCAGGCTTTCGACAGAAAGGTCAAGAAAAAGGAGTTCGAGATCGGGGACTTGGTATTTAAGTGGGACACACCCAGACAGGATAAAGGCAAGCACAGCAAGTTCGACACCCTCTGGATCGGCCCCTTTAAAATATCTGAGATTTTCTCCAACAACACATATGGGTTGCAGGATCTGGACGGTGAAGAGGTTTTCAACAGCCCAATGAATGGGCATTTTCTGAAAAAATGTTTTATTTGAGCCTTAGACGGCTCCTCTATTTGTAAATATTGTCTTTTAGTTCTTGTTTAGTTTCTTTTTGTATGTTTTCAGCCTAATAAGTGATTCCATAGCCCAATATCAAGGCACTGAAGCTGCGGAAGGAGTTCTTAGAGCATCGAAGGGACGACTCTATCCCCCATGGAGCCTAATGTTAGCGATATTTCTTGTCTCGGGACAAGAAATAGAAGCAAGACAAAAAAAGTCTCGAATCCCTGAGAGTTAATAGGAACCGTCCATATGGAAAGGACACATGGCAGGAGATCAACGTTATCAGGAAGGGTCCCGACAGGGAAGCGTCCATCGGAGTTGAAGCCATCGGGATATCGGGGATCCCGGGGACGAGTGATTCGTGCACTTCAAAATTGCGATCCACAAAACCCTGATCGGTGGGGAACAACTATCAGTCATGGTGGGACCGAGAGGAGCACCATAGTGCAGGAGCCAGTTGTCAACTGGGCGGAGGTCATGCTCGGAAGGGGCCATCGGGGATCGGAGATTCGTGAGTCTGGAGGACTTGTGAATCGTGACATCACAAGTGCCGAAACTCCGATAGGAGGGTAAGGCCATGGTCGTGGAGGCATGGTCATATGTGATAGGAGTTAAGCTCAGGAGGGCTCACGCACGAAAGGAGCTCATCACAAATCAGGGATTGGAGAGGTAAGGAGTTCTCGACAGCAGGAACTGCGAAACCCTGAACCCCGATACAGAGTCGAGGATAACCACGATCAGGTGCTGAAGGCCATGAAGGGATTGGAAAGAACCTATGGATCGGGTTGTTGCAGCAGTGATTCCCAAGGGAATCCAAGGAGCCGCTTTGGCTCAGAAGAGGGGATTTAAAACAATCCTGAAAGAAGGAAGGCACGGTGATGTCCCAGGTACCAATTCGATGCGGGCTAGATCCTAGTACCTACTGGAGATTAATGAAGAAAAGAGAGGATGGCTCAAAACTCACATCACTCATTTATTGTAGAGTATGGAGATCCTAGCCGAAAGTTTACCCGGAAAGGTCCCCTGTATCGGTTCTCTTCAGGAAGGTCAAGCCGAGTCTTCAACTCGCCAAAGGAACCTACACACGCCAATTCAACATTCAAAGGGCTCAGCTACCACCCTAGCATGATCCATGCTGAACTAAAGAGGCATATTATAGAGGAACGAAGGACAGATTTGATTGAGGAAACATCACCCTTTGAAAGTTTTGATACGTCTCCACTGGACGAGAGGGGGGGGGGAGGAGTATATGTAGGCATTTTTGCCATTTTGTAATGATCGATGGTAGAGCAGAGCTCCCTACTGTAAAGTTTTAAATATATATTCTAGTTTTCTGGGTATGCATTTGTATTTGAGATTTCTTGTTTTATGACAAACAGTTTTCCTATCTCGTCTATGTTTTCCTCTCATACCAGAGAGTTCATGATTGACTGATTCTCGCGAATCATTGCAGTTGTGTTATGATGAAAGGTTCATTGTTGTATGATTGCATTCTCTGATTTTACGTTTGAATGTAAGATGATATTGCCTTCGAACGATTTCTTCTACAGTATGTTAGTAACTCGATGTTAGTACTAGACCTCTGCCTTGATCTTATATAAGTCTTCCACCTGTTTCACCATATACTACAACTCACTGTCTGAAGTTTATATAAGACCTCCCTCACCCATGCATGCCTAGCCTAGTTTCAGAGTTGGAACATTATTGTTTTGAGTTGGCTTCCATTCGGTCACCCCATCTATAAACCACTGTGACATAAAACTGATGGGCGTCGGGCTCTGCTCCTGCTAGCAATCCAGGAGTGACTTCCGTCGCCAACACAATGTATGTAAAAGAAGAAATACAATTGCTAGGCAACTATGTTCTTCACTCCAAGACAACTTCGCAGAGAATGGAACTTCTACTCAGGGAAGGTCTTGGTGAAGATATCTGTCGCTTGTTTTGCTGAAGGACATAACTGTAAGTCAATGATCTCCTCGTGTACTAAGTCATGGATGTAGTGCATGCAGATCTCAATGTGCTTCATCCCCTACCACTGAACTGGATCTCTACAGAACTTCAGAGTGCTCTGGTTTTCACACCATATGATGATCAGTTGTTGAAACTGAATGCCCAACTCATGGAGAAAATGTTGTAGCCACATAGCCTAAATGGTTATGTTAAATACCCCTCAATACTCTGCCTCAGATGAAGATAGAGAAATGGTAGCTTTCTTCTTGCTCGACCAATAGATAGGCCTGAAACCAAGACTGAGTGAGTAACCAAATGTGGACTTACGAACAATGTTATCACCAAAACAGTCAGAATCAGTAAACCTAATGAGATCTAATGTAGTGTCTACTTCATAATGAATCCCAAAGGTGATGGTGCCCTATATGTATCGAAGGATACGCTTTGGAGCTTTTCAATGTAGCTCATGTCGCTCCTGCATGAACCTGAAAATTGTGCCAACTACATATGAGAGGTCTGGTCTAGAGTGTGTGAGATACAACAAGATCCCCGCTAGCTATATTTATAGTGTATTGTCAACCATTGGAGTCTCCATGCCATCCTCAAGTTTGAATCCTGATAGGAAAGGAGTCGGAGCAGACTTGCAGTCTGCCATGTGAAATCTCTCAAGGAGATCTCGTGCATACTTGGCTTGAGACAGTTTGATGCCTGATGCATCCTAACTAATATCGAGTCCAAGGAAGAAGTGTAGTGGACCCATGTCCATCATAACAAACCTGTCATGTAGAATCCTCTTGACTGCAACAATCATTGAATTCAAGCACCCAGTGATCAGCAAATCATCGACATACAGAACTAAAAGTAGAAGTGAATCAGTCGTCCTGGGCATGTAGACATTCGGGTCTGATTTACAATGTACAAAGTTCTGTGACAACAGGTAGGAGTCCATTTTGGCATACCATGCCCTCGGAGCCTGCTTGAGGCCATAAAGGGACTTCTTCAGTCAATAAACCAAAGATGAGTCCTACATAAATCCCTAGGGTTGCTCTATGTATATCTCTTCAGAGAGATCACCATGAAGAAATCCATTCTTCACATCCATCTGATGAACTTCCCATCCTTTGGCTCCCACAATGGAAAGTGTCAATCATATGGAATCCATCTTCGCTACTGGAGTGAAGGTCTCATCATAGTCAATACCATGAACCTGCTGAAAGCCTTTGGTGACAAGCCTAGATTTGTATCTGCTGATTTTTTCATCCGCAATGCTCTTGGTCATGTAGACCCATCTGCATCTCACAATTTTCCTCCCATAAGGAAGGGGAACTAGATCCCAAGTCTGGTTCTCAAGAAGGGAGTTGTACTCCTGCATGACGGATTTCCAGCAGCCTCACCATAAGACTATGGATCTGAAGACTGAACCAAGAAAAGATGCCTAGAAGGAAATGGTTTAGTGGCAATGAGTGCAATAGGAGGCTACTTGAAATCAGATTGAGTCCTCCTAGTATCGACTGGATCACCAACGAGATCCCCTGCATCCTGAAGAGTAGTTTGTGCCCACTTGGGCCTCTGCTCTAGCTCAGCAACTACATCTGGATTCTCTGACTTTGGATCTAACTGTACTAACTCTGAATCTAAATCTAAATCATCTGAGTCCTCTAAATCAAAACTCTTTTCTAAATAATATTCAACATGTGCATGCTCATCATCTTGGACATGTGGAAGACTGAAGGTGTATGCATGCGACTGTTGAGGTGCATGCGAGACACTTTCCTCGAATTGGACACTATGCTCAATGATGGTTCGATTCGATGAAAGATCAATAAGTCGATATCCCCTCACACCGTTGGGGTATTGAACAAAAAGGCACTCGGTGCTCTATGGATCAAGTGTCTTCCTCTTTTCAGAGGGAATCTGGGCCCATGCACATGAACCAAAAATACAAAAGTGGTTCACTTCCATTTTAAGGCCACTCCAAGCCTCATAGGGGGTCTTATCCTTGACAGCTCTATGGGGAGATCTGTTTTGGATGTATGTTTCACAATTAAGTGCTTCGGTCCATAGTCTCTGTGGTAGTGACTTTGGATGCAACATGCAAGATTCCAACTCCTTTAGAGATCTGTTTTTCCTCTCAACAACTCTGTTTTGCTGCGGATTATAGGGAACTGTGTGTTGCAAATGAATCCTTGCCTCATGGAAAAGATTATGGATCTCATGATTCAAATACTCTTCCCCATTATCAGTTCAGATAAATTTGATCTGCTTTCCATACTATGTCTCAACCAAGGATTTGAAATCTTTGAGGTTTTGAAAGACCTCAGATTTTTTCCTGAGAAAGTAGATCCATGTAAAACGTGATAAATCGTCAACAAAAATGAGAACAAACCTCGATTTGTTGATCGATGGATGCATAAAAGGACCCATGAGGTCACTATGGATCATATCTAAAGGTGCAGAAGCTCGTTGATACTTTCCTTTGTCGAATTTCTCTTGAGGGTGTTTTCCAAGAACACATCCCTCACATACTCCCTTGGAGAAATGGATGTCTGGTAGACCATCAACTAATTTGTGCTTGCTAAGCTATTGCATGTATCTGAAGTTCAAATGTCCAAACCTTTCGTGCCATATCCTACTACTTTCATCATCATGAGTAAGTAGTAAAGAAGAATCAGGTTCAATGAATTCAGAAAATGTATACAATCTAGACTGATGATTTACCTCACTGGTAGAAACCCTGGAGTTTGTTTGCATGTCGTAGATGTCCATGGAATTTGGTGTGATTATGACTTTACTTCTGGTGTCGAAATTCATCATCTGATACATGGAGAGAAGGTTCAAAAATTTTTTTGGGAATGTGCAACAAATTCTCAAAGCTTCCGTTGTTGAGTTCAATCCTTCCTTTGCCGGTGACTTCGACAAAAGAGTTTTCCCCCATCAAAATAGGAGGACCTTTGCATGAATCCAATTAAGAATAGACTGCTTCTGAGGCATCCATGTGATGTGATGCTCCTGAATCTACGATCCAAGCGTCGGGAGAGGAGTTGATGGCAATCAAGGCATGGCTAGAATTGCCTTTCTTGGAATTCGGATATCCTGGCTTCTTCTTCTTTGCACCCTCGAGAATGTGATCTCCAAGGTTGTTTTTCTGAAGTATTTGAGACATTAGATCTATTTTTTTTTGGATGCATGTCGATTTTGAATGGAATCCTTTGTGAAATTATGTGCATTTATCTCCTTTTCTTCCCTTTTCTCCTTTGGATTTGGAGGCATCGGTGAAGGATTTTGTTTACCCTTCCTTCTTCGGATGTGCAAGAGATTTTTTCTTATCTTTATCTTTAGATTTCTGATATTTGTGGATTCCATCATGCACAGTGACTGCATGCACCCTTGGGCCTTTGATTGTGCCCATGTTGATGAGCTTGGTTTTCTCTTGTGTCAGGGATTCAATAAAGTCCTCAAGAGAAGGCATCTTCCAGGTGGCTCCATAGGCGAATCTAACAGTATGGAATGTAGATATGAATACAAATAATTCAGGACCAAGCTTGGAGAGAATGATGAAACCATTTGTTTCTCCTCCTTCGATTTATCAACCCCACAAGCTTTGAGTTGCGACAGTAAATCCTTGAATTTTGTAAAGAAATCTTGGATATTATCGAAGATTTTTGGATCCAATGTGAGCAGCTCCACCTCTAGCATGTGTCCCCTCATCTCATCATTTTTTCCAAATATCCCTTATAAGGTGGTCCATGCTTCATTGGGAGTATTATGGGAAGATATATGAAAAAGGAGATCGGGAGAAATAAGACTGCAAATTGTTTCGAGTGCCTCATCCATGTGATTTAAGTACTTCGATTTTTATATGGCTGATGTCGGTTATGTATCTGTATTCAAGTTTAACCTATACAAACCTCTATATTGGAGATGTATGGTTATTTTCTCCTTCCATGCAAAATAGTTGTAAGGTGTAAGAATGAATTATTTTTGGAATTCCATCTTTTCGTTGTCTTCAATCTTTTGTACCTGCAAAAGATTTTGGTGTAGATTTTTCTTAGAAGTCCGTCGACTCTGATACCATGTAAATTTGTTGAACCTATACATAATAGATATAGCTAAACAATGATACACACATTTGCAGAGAGAATATAATAAAGAAGAAGAAGGAGAGAAAGAATTGAAGAATTCTCACCAATTGTTGTGAATAATGAATAATTTACACATGATATACTCTATATAGATCAAATGAGTGCACACTGGAGGTGAACCAATGCACCATATTGGTGGTCTAGAGTGATTTGGACACACACCAGTAGTTATGAGAGTGAAATTACACCTAGTCTAGTCTCTCAGGCAGTTACGGGGATGAACTGCCACCTAGTTGAGTTAACTAGTCAACTAGTCTTCAGTTAACTGACTGAATAGAAAGTAGTGAGGAGTTAACTCAGGGAATCAAGGCTAATGCCCTAGTTTTGTGATGATCCCAAGGCAAGGTCGAATTATCATGGTGATGATCCCAATGTTGCATGGTGATAAAACCAATGCAACATCTAAACTCAACTCAACTAGTCAAACTGAAGTGTCAACTGAAAGAGAATATTCTCGAGGTGGAATATTCTCCCCTAAAATACAGGAGACTAGATAATGAATAATTATGACTAATAAACAAGGAAAATTCTTAGGAAAAATAAATCCTAGGTGTGTGTGAAGTAACTCCAACATCATGTTCTAATACACACCTTCTCAAAATGCTATCTGTGCCCCTATTGTATAAGTGTCCTGCAATAAGTTGATAGTATGTAGCTCTTACTACCATATTTTTTTCTATGTAGTGCTAAAATATTGTGGTGCAATACCTGTTCTTAACTATTCAATAATATCGACAAAGTATTAATCAACTACTTGTACTCAAAATAGTTGCACATCAGAGAAATTGTCTTCCAAGTTAGTAGGTTCTCTCCATTAGTTACCCTCGACGGGTGATCAGGTCCTGCATTTAGATTCCTAG
>ML780413.1:97901-124985 GCA_009831015.1 Picea engelmannii | reverse complement strand
TAGGTATTTGAGAGAAGAATGGTCTTTGAACATCTTAAAGTGTTTACCCAGTAAGTAGTGCCTAAAATTTTGAAGTGCATATACCATGTCTAGGCCTTCTCTTTCTGTGGTGTTGTAGTTCTGCTCTGATTCTGAAAATATTCTTCTTGCAAAGGCTATAGGATGGTCTAAATCCCATGCTCCTAGATACACAAAAATTTATCCAAGTGCTATGGTTGATGCATATACATGCACATGAAATGTATTTCCCAAATATGGGAATACTAGGATAGGTGTTGTGACCATTTTTTTCTTTTAAGGTGTACAACCCTTGTTGACAGTCCTCATTCCACTGAAATTGAATATCCTTCTTTAACAGTTTTTCCATTGGTGTTGTAACATACTAGATATAAAAAGTATGCAGAACATAAATAAAATGCTAGAAATGGCATAATAACAACAATATAACCAGAAAAATCCCCACAATAACACTGAAATGATATAAGAATAACAACAAAAATAACACTTTGATTCTGAGAGAAATGTTCATGGGCCTCTTCGAGGGGGTAACCTCTAGTCGAGTAGAGCTATATTACAATAATATCCAAGCTAGGGTTATCATACCCTCAACTCCTATTTATAATCAAAAGAAGCATCTAGAGAAAGATCCTTCTAGAAGCGGAAGCTTCTATTAGGTCTTCTTACATTCGACTTATTCTATTTTATTACAAGGCCTTATTAATGTTGACCTTTATTACATCCGAATACATTGTTCTACCTATGTGCGGGTTAGGACCTTAACATGTCCTCCACCTTAAAAACAACCTTGTCCTCAAGGCTTGAGATGTGGAAATTGTTGCATAATGGTAGTTGGTTCCCACGTGGCATCTACTGGAGTTGTATCTTTCCACTAGACTAACACTTCATTGATGGTTCTCTGACATAGGAAATGCTCACGCTAGTCCAAAACTACTTGTGGTTGTAGCCAAATGGATCCTTCTTCCTCTAACACGTGAAGGTTGGTTTGAATTTGGCACTTAGTTCCAATCACCTTCTTTAAGAATGAAACATGAAAAACATGATGTAGGTTAGGATGATTGGGCAAAGCTAACTGATAGACCACCTGTCCCACACGCTTGAGGATGGTATAAGGACCATAAAATTTAGGCACTAGCTTCTGACAGTGCTTGTCATTGAGGGAATTTTCTTGTAAGGTTGCAGTTGAAGAAACACCCGATCCCCTTCTTCAAATTGACTTTCAGAGCGACCTTAATCTGTTTGTTGCTTCATGTGATTCTATTCCATGACCAAATTCTCTTTGAGGGTGCATAGAATAGCCTCTCGAACTGTGAGAATTTGGTCAACTGCCTGGACCTTCGAGACCAAGTATGTATGAGAGAACTGAAGGTGTATTTTGTCCATATACTGCCTCAAAAGGAGTCATGCATGTAGTTGTATGGTATGAAGTATTTTACCACCATTGAGCCCACTGATTTTTTTTTTTCGAGGAAAAACACCTCAAATATGTTTCCAAACACTTGTTGACAACTTCCGTTTGACCATCAGTCTAGGGATGATAAGTTGTGCTGAGATGCAATTGGGTGCCTTGTAGCTTGAACAGTTCTTGCCAAAAATTGTTGGTGAAAGTTGGGTCACGATAAAAAACAATAGAATGCGGCATGTCATGAATCTTGAAGACCTGATCCATGAAAAGTTGAGCCACTGTGGATGCTGTAAATGGGTGTTGAAGAGAACATAAATGGGCATACTTGGAAAGGCTATCAACAACCACCATGATGATTGATTTATTTCCCAATTTGGGTAAGCCTGTATTAAAATCCATAGAGATATCCCTCTAAATAGCAGGTGGAATCGTAAGTGGTTGTAGTGTGCCCAGAGATTTGACTCTTTATCCCTTGTTGCATTAACACACATAGCATTCAGTGAAAAAATTATGAATGTCTTATTTCATACCGTCCCAAAAAAAAGAACATTTGACCTTGTTATAGGTTTTGGTAAAGTCGGAGTGCCCAGCTATGGGTGTAGCATGAAGCTCAGAAAGTACTGTGGATTTAAGTTTTGATTGTTTAGTTAAATACAAATGACCTTTGTATCAAATATCATCATGGAACCAAGAGTAACTTGGGGAAGCTGGAGCATTGGACTGCAATTGTTGGATCAGATGCGAACTTTTGGGATCATGTAGCCATTCCTGGCGAACAGCTTGGAGCCAATCTGGTACAATGAAGGAAAGAGAAAAAAGGGATTCGACATCTTCATATTTTCAGGAAAGTGCATCCACAACCACATTGTTTTTTCCTTTCTTGTAAATGATCTCATAATCATATCCAAAGAGCTTAGTCACCCATTTTTGTTTCTCCGGGGAGGAAATGTGTTGTTCCAAAAAATACTTGAGGCTTTGATGGTTTGTCCTAATTTGGAAGAACTACCCCAATATATAAGAGCACCATAGATCAACAACATGCAGAATAGCCAACATTTCCTTTTCATAAATTGATCTTCCTAGATTTATTTCAGATAGTTACTTTCTGGTAAAGACCAAAGGCTAACCCTCTTGCATAAGGACAACACCAATTCCTTTCCCCGAAGCATCAAATTCCAAGACAAAGGTCTTTGTGAAATCAGGATGGGTTAGGACTAGAGTGGTGCACATAACCATCTTCAAGTTTTGAAAATCTTGAGTAGTTGCTAGAGTCCAAGTGAAAGAGTTCTTTTTTAGGAGTGTAGTGAGAGGTGCTACAATCTTTCCATAATTCTTAACAAAATTGTGAAAATAACCTGTTAAGTCCAGAAATCCACACAAGATTTTGAGAGTCTTTGTGTGAGGACAGTCTTGCATAGCTTCAATATTTTTAGGATCCACCCTGACGCCGTCCTTGCCAACCAGATGACCCAAGTACTCGACTTTTGAGGTGCCAAAAGCACATTTAGACTATTTCAGGAAAAGTTGGTGCTAAGAGAGTAGATGGAGAACTCGATCCACATGAGAAAGATGGTATGTGTAGGTTTTTCTATAGATGAGGATATCATCAAAGAAAACTAAGACAAAATGAAGGAGAAAAAGATGGAATACATGATTCATGAGGCTTTGGAAGGTGGAGGGGGCATTGCACAAGCCAAAGGGCATGACCAAAAACTCATAATGGCCCTCATGAGTTCTAAAGGAAGTCTTGGGAATGTCTACCTCTTTTATATGTATCTGGTGGTAGCCAGAACAAAGATTAGGTTTAGTAAAGAACTGGGCGCCACTCAATTCATCCAAGAGGTCATCGATAACAGGAATGGGAAATTTGTATTTAATGGTAAGTTTGTTGAGGGAACAGAAGTCATGACACATTTGCCAAGAACCTTATTTCTTCAGGACCATGACCATAGGAGAAGAGTAGGGGCTCATACTAGGGCAGATAACACCCGTGTTAAGGAGTTCCTGGGCCTTTTTCTCAATTTCATTTTTTTTGGAAAAGGGGTGACAATACGGATGGATATTGGGAGGAAGGCTTCTTGGTACAAGGGGAATGGAATGATAATGAACACCATGGGAAGGAGGGAGTCCCTAGGGAGTGGAAAAGACCATTTGATGTTTAGAAAGGATGGATTGGAGGTGTTGCAGCACCGAGGGTGTCTCTGTTTCTTATATGGCATGGAGTTGGGAAATAACACCAGAATGAACTTTCTTGAGAAGATTTTTCATGCGATGGGAACTAATGATATCAGGTGAATCGGTGGTGATGCCTTGGAACTTATATTGTTGGCCCTCCTGGTCGAATTTCATGGTTAATTCCATAAAATCCATGAGAATGCAACCCAAACTCCTTAGCCAGTCTACACCCAATACAATGTCACAACCACCCATGTCGTTAGCAAACATATGATATTTTAGGTGGTAGTCACCAATTTGGAGACACACATTTTCACAACGCCCTCCACATTTCATGGAGCCATCATTGGCAATCATGATTTGGAAATTATTCACTACGTGGATGTTGCAATGAGTTTCTTGGGCAATGCAACGATGAATAAAATTATGGGTGCTTCCACTATCAACCAGAATACTAACCTTCCTATGCTTGATGTAATCGATTAGCTTGAGGGTTTGGGGAGTAGAGAAGCTAGTGAGAGAATTTAAAGAAATGATTGGTTCTACTTCGGGAGGGTTTGAGGGAGGGGTTATGTCAGTGGTTTCAGGTGACTCAGACATAAGGGGAGTTTCAACATCCTCTTCCAAAATATCCTCCGATATGGCCACAAAAATATTTTGTTCCTTACACTTGTAGCCCAAGAAATATTTTTCATCACAATTATAACAAAGGCCTTTGAGTTGGCGTTCAGCCATTTCATCCCTAGTCAATTTTTGGATCTTTAGTGGAGCGGAGGGAGTAGTGGGATTTGTCGGTTTAGTGTGGGGGATAAAGGATGGTTTCTGTTTTTGAGAAGATAGAACCTGTTGTTCTTATTTACCTCTTTTAGTAGACTCCACCCAACTTTGAGGCCGAGCCATGAGGACATGGGCCCAAATCTCATCCTTGAGACCATTGATAAAACACTCTCGAAAAAAGGCATCAGACATGCCCTCTGTCCGAAAATCCAGGCACTCAAAAGACGCTATAAAGTCTTCTACTATTCCTTATTGTTTCAAATTTTTCTAACAACCCAAATGGTTAGTGTCAAAGTAAAAGCATTCATAAAGCTCTGCCACAAAGTGTGTCCAAGCAATATACCCTTGACGAGAAATTTTTCTCCATTGCCAACATTGCCAACGTTCTTGATCTAGATGGAGAACACCATACCGAAGTTTGTCCAAGTCATCTGTAATGTCGTATAAAGACAAATAATGTTCCTTTTGGGTTACCCAACCAATGGGATCTGAGCCATCAAATTTGGTCACATCCACCTGTGGAAGGCGTAGGTCATGTTGAAAGTGATGGTGCTGAAAGTTATGGGAATGAGAGGAATTTTCAGCTTCATTATGTGGAGGTGGGTCAGATAAAAGGTTATCTGTAGGGATATGCAGCTTGGTGTAGAGCATCAAAATGTCAGATTCAAGTTGGGTATTCAGGTCTTGTTTGATTCCATTGAGGACTACATGGTTGTATTGATGGCAGGAACATTGGCATTGAGTTGTTTCACTTCTTGTTGGGTCTCGGTGAAATTAGATTGCAAGGTATTGAAGTGAGCTTCCAAGTCTTGGCTACGGGTATGGGTCATGATGACAAGGGAACCAAAATGGGGCGGGTGGGGTCAAACATTTTGCTGAAAAATGATATGTATGAATGTGATAAGGGTGAAGAGATGAATCCAATGGAATAGGTCTCAAATAATGGTGCAAAAATTTCCAGACTTTCTTTTTTAACACCTGCAGAGTTATACTCTGGTCTGAAGAATATTGCAGTGATGAAATGCCCGAATGCTTAACCAGGAAGAAATGTGTAGTGATTTGGCAACCGGAACATAGTTGCGTAGCAATAGATCTTGTCTGTTTTAATTTGTGTATGTTTTTGTCCCCAAGGGTTAGGTATTCAAGGGTTCTATAGACAAGGGTTTTCCCTGTGCTATAGCTCTCTGATATATGTGCAGGGTCCAACAGTAGTACTCGACCCAATATCTCAGGTCACTAACAAAGGAGGCTATACCGTGCCCTTATCCATACTACCCGACTACCCATGTACTAGAGAGTATCTTCCCGAGTGTTGTTCTCGATGGCACTATAATAGTCAAGCGACCGATTGGTTTATCTAAAGAGGGATTTAGGTAATCTAGGACGATCCGTACACAAGTGATGTCTGATGTGCTACCACTCGAAGGGGTACCAACAGGGGTTACAAGGGTGGCGAACAGATGTGTTCTTAAGTACCACTTGTATTTCCTACGTGTATGAATCCCTCAACCACGGGTTTATGCACGTAATGACAAATATTTGTGGCTTAAAGACGACATAATACGTCTCTACCTTGAAAAAAAAAAAAATTAACCCACAGTTTCTACCAAGGAAAGTGCTCTTATACCACTTGTAACATACCAGATATAAAAAGTATGTAGAACATAAATAAAATGCTAGAAATGGCAGAATAACAACAATATAACCAGAACAATCGCCACAATAACACTAAAATGATATTAGAATAACAACAAAAATAGCACTTTTGAGAGCAATGTTCATGGACCTCTTTGAGGGGGAAAACTCCAGTCAATCTGAGCTCTATTACAATAATATTGAAGCTAGGGTTCTCATACCCTCGACTCCTATTTATAATCAAAAGAAGCATCTAGAGGAAGATCCTTCTAGAAGTGGAAGCTTCTATTAGGTCTTCTTACATTCGACTTATTCTATTTTATTGCAAGGCCTTATTAATGTTGACCTTTATTACATCCAAATATATTATTCTACCTATGTGCGGGTTAGGACCCTAACATGTGTAGTAATCTGTGCATACCCTTTTATAAATTTCTTGTAATAGCCTGTATGTCCCAGTGTTTCTCTCAACTGGCATATTAATTTTGGTGGTGGTAAATTTACAATGACTGTAATGTTAGCAGGATCTACTTAGTAAGCCTTTTTAACACACTATATGTCCCAACAATATCCCAAAAGGTTTCCCAAAAATCCATTTCTTGATATTCAGAGATATATGACACTGCCTGCATCTTTCCAACATGAGTCTTAACACTTATACATGGTATTTTAACATAGTATATACAGTCCATTCATCCAAATATACTTCTAGAAATCGATGTATGAATTCCTTGAAAACAACTATTACTACTCTTGAAAATATGGTTGGTGCATTCTTCAACCCAAATGGCATGACTGTATATTGGTAGGATCCCCATTCTATAGCAAAAGTAGTCTTAAAAATGTCCTCTAGAGCTATTTTGATTTGATGGTAGCCTGAGAATCCATCTGTAAATGAATATGCTTCCTGGCCTCCCACTTTCTATAGGACCTTATCTGTGAAAGGGGTAGGAAAAGGGTCATGTAAGAAAGCATCATTAAGTTTCCTCAAATCTACACAAATCCTTATCCCCCCTTGTTTATTTTCTTGGAAAACCATAGGGCTTATCCATTTAGATTCCTCTATCGGTTCTATGATACCATCTTCCAGCATTATGTCAAATTATGCTTTCACTTTCATCTTATATATTGGATTCATTCTGTAAGGTCTTTGTTTGATAGGTATTGCCTCAGGTTTGAGAGGTATTTTCATCTCTCCTATCTCTCCTACTATGCCTTTCATATTTTTAAAGGTCGTTGGGAACATGTCATTGTATTCGCATAATAACTCTGTTATTCTTTCTACTATTTGTTCATCCCAATAGTCTCCAATACTTTCCATTTCAAGATTTCCAGTTGTCCCAATGTTGACTTTCTTCACTCTGATTGGTGCAAAAAATACTTCTGACTCCAAATATGGACCTTCCACCTCTCTTTATCCTTCAATCTATGTAATATGAATGTTGTGTGGTTCATCTTCATCTGGTGCTTCCTCTTCAACATGATAGCATGAAAGTAGTTATTTGATTGTCTGTTTATTCTGTTGTTGAAAGTATGTCATGATTTCAACCTATGGTTCATTAATAAATATATATCACACCTCTTATATGCTTCAAAACTAAATCAATTTTGGGGTTCTCATGTTCAAATGAGAAGGTCACTACAAAGTTCTATTGTAAGGTTTTCCATTCTATAGTGCCTCTTTGCATCTCCTAGTCTACATACTAGTTCGTTGGGATTCCTTCCAATGTATGGATGAAGTGATGAGGCCATTCTATTGGTGGTGTCATCCTCCATTGTGTTATTCACTTCTCCAAGTGTTCTGCTGGTGTTCCTTTCCCATCATACCTATGCATTATATCTCTTCCCTACTTTATGCCAAATCTAATGCGCAGTAGTCGTTTACATTGGTACCAGTTCTGAATTGTTTCTTTGTTCACACCCCACCATCTTGTAGGTGTGGCCTTGAGTGCAATATCTAGGGCTAAGAGCCTTTGATTTCTAACACTTGAACTTCATATTTTGTCAGGAATTCCTCTAAGTCATTTACCCCATGAAAAATGGGAGGTTCTCTTATCTCTGCACCAACCCATCGTATTGCGCATCTTCTTGTAGAAACTTCAGGTAATTTTTGTTGCCAATTCTACAAACTTGTGTCTAATTCAGAAGAACATTATGTGATGATTCTCCAGCTAATCACACCATCTGCAGTTGGGTTGACATAATCTTCTTTGCACATGGTGGTTCTGTACAACTGGTTTATTTCCTCTAAGTCGAGACAGGTGGGTTCTACAAACCTTTCTCCTTTTGAAGGATCTAATGATGAAATTACACTAAATTCACTTGATTCAAATGTCAATTTCCTTGTCTTCAAGTTGATTATTTCATGTTTATCGAATTCCCAATCCAATCCAAGAAATTTTCGATAAGGTGTTGTGCCATCTACTATCTCTATTACTTTGAAATCTTCCATAGTGCGTACTCCATCCAAATCTACTAACACCCCTTTAAGCCTTCCAATTGGTAACACTCTGTGTTGATTTTCTAATTTCAAATGAACAGGTGAATAGCCTAGTGTGGTTTCTCCCATACACTTCCATGTATTCTTAGATAAGACATTTACTTCATATCCCAAATCCATTATAATATCCCCCATATTGAAATCCCAAATATTAGCATTGAGTTTGAATTCCCTACTTGTCCTTCTTCTTGTATGGAAATGATTGACTATTTTCTGCTCTAATTTCCATTCTGCCTTTGTGTTACATATTTCTAGCAGGTTTTGTAATATTTTTATAGATGATGGGTCCTTTAATAACTTAACACAGGATTGAAGAAAAGTTTGTATGTTACGTACTTGCTCTAAACGTTATGCTTCACTAGTGTGGTCCATTGAGAAGGGAATTTCATACATTGGTACATTTTGAGTGTGTTGCACGGTTAATGTAGACACAACATTTTTCTTGAGAAACTCCTCTCTTTCCTCCTTAAATTTTTCCTTTTATTTCTGTGCGTCAAAGTACTTTTGTGGGTCAGTATTCTTCTTCAGCCATTGGTGTTGCACTGGATTTTTTTTACTGCATTGACTCCTGTCTTAGCTCCTCCTCGAGTGATTATATTGATGTTTATTCCATCATCCCTGGATTCTACAAAAATCCACTATATAGTATGGTTGTTCTAGTTCCTCTTTTCTTGGATTTTTCCTAAGAGTGTCAAACAATCTTTTGTTTCATGGTCTGTTGCACGATAGTACATGCATGTCGCTGGTGGAAGTGGACATTCCCTTGAATAATTTCCTAGACGTTGGAAGTTGTGAAACACCACTAGACCTTTGCCTCATCCAAATCCTCATCTACCTTGTCCTCCACCTATGTATCCACCCTAATCTACTTGTGGTGTGTTGTACTGAGGTACCTGGTTATACTACGCAAGGTTATATTGTGGTTGTGCATTATTGTATTGTGGCTACGCAGTGTTATATTATTGTTGTGCACTATTGTATGGAGGTGATACCTGGTTGAAATGAGGTGCATATTTCCATGTTATCATTTTTTATTGAACCCTATAAGTATCTGAAGTTCTTTCTCTCATCAGCTCCATTGTTTTACAATCTTTATCATCATGACCCACTGACTTGCAAAAATTGTAGTATGAACTCTTGGGTGTTGTCTGATAATTCTGCATCATTGGACAATGATATGGATCATGCCCATGCATTTTACATATCTCACACCATGTTCCTCCTGTTGGCAAAGGGTTTGGTACTCTTGTTTCCATGTACTGCGCGAAAGTTGGACATTCATTCTTATGGTGTCCTTATGTCCTGCATGTGGTAAACCAAACAACTTCTCTTTTCTCTTTGCCCTTATTTTGGTTAAGATGAAACATTAGGTTCTTCAGATCCTCCTTCATCTCTTCTATTATTGGATCTGTCTTATGATACTGGTTTTCTTCCAGTTGTAAGGTTTCTTGTAGAGCCTCTTCCTGAGTTTGGAACTTTTGTTGTCTTAAAGGGTATTTCAAATGTGGTAGCAATGAGTTCACAAATAAGTGCCTATGTTGCATGCTAGTAATTTCATACTTCAACTTACCTTTCAGTTGTTTAAGCCTATGATAAATTTCCCAAATAGACTCACCTGGTTTTTTCTTGATTTCAAATATCTCATTCATATATTGATCTTTTGAAATTCATTTATCAGTAATCTTTTCACATTTGCAATAGTCTCTATTTACCTTGGTGGGATATTTACATCTAGGCTCATATACCAGTTCAATGTGTGGTCTCTTATCATGATAGCTAATTGCGTAAGTTTTGTATCCTCATCTATCATCTGCTTTTCTTCTTATATCTTTTCACAGATGAATAAATTATTGTTACAAGGGAAAAAATCTCTATGGCCAAGTGTAAACCACAATAGACAGGTATGACTTCAGAAATCAACTCAATTCCAACATGTGCTATATAAACTAATGTGAAATACGAGGAAGAATCCTACCTCGATCCAATGATTTGATGTTGTTCCACCGTTGAGCACTTTGACCCAAAGCTTTACACCTGCAAGAAGTTCTCAACAAACAAGCGATGCAAGTATATAGTGATAGTATATAAAATGAGTTAGCACATCAGATAACACAATCCATTAATAAACATTACAAACATGCCCATGGATAATAATCATATATTTGCAAGATATCGATAAGACAGTGTTATCTCTCTAAGAAACTCTCCTAGGCTGTAAGTCAGAGATGCCTGGTAACTCAATCTTTTTGGAAACTATTTTCTCAATGTTAGGTGTGGGTTTTGGATCAAGATGAATATCTTAAACTCTGGATTATATTCTCAAGACAGCCTTAACTATAATCATGCAACACAAGGCCTTCAAGTGCTATTGTCAGATAGGTTTGTATAACAAATGGATAAGAAAACTAATCAATTAACCAAAACATACATAAAACCATATCTATGATGGGTCAACAAACTAGCCAAGGATGCTTGTGATTCTTGCTTAACAATCAAAAGTAAGATGACAGTTACCATAGGATCATTAAAAAGAGACAAAATAACTAATTCCACTCATAAGCATAGACAAAGATGAAAGAAGGTCTGACAGTAACAAATGAAAGAAGCTTGAAGGCTGATATATTAAAGAAAATGTCTTTCATACAAAACAATAGCATATAGAACTCAAAACCAAACCTTTAGTTCATCTTCTACCTTTAGCTTTATAGATTTACAATGTAGTTTTGAGATCCTAAAAGCATGGATCAGATATACTAAAGATAGAAAGTCAAAATTCAGTTTGCAAAAGATATGGAATGATCCTCAAAATGAGGTCAATCCCACATTTCATGGTATTCATATCTTGTAGAGTCATGGTGCAGTGCAGAATAGCCTTCCAAGGCTAAGTGATGATTCTTCCAAGAGATACAAATTCAAATTTGTTGAGGTGGGCAAAAATCCTAATTTTTTGCCTTTGTAAAAGGTACCAAAAATGATTGAAACACCTCTTCTTTCCCTTATCTATCAAAAATAGCTATTGGATATGACTTGACAATTCAACAAATGTCCATTCGAAGAGGTTTCAAACCATTCCAACTCAAAAAATCTTGATCTGGGCAAAAATTCGGTCATTCTAGTAGTGACAGGCTTTCGGTGGTTAACCTAGAAGATTCCTGAGTGGATTAACTACCGAAAGATCTGCTTTCAGTGGTTAATGAATAGTCATCCTGTTCACCTAAACCACTGAAACTTCAACTTTGAGAAAACTTCAAAATTTGCAAAAATGATTACCTTGATTCCTTGTTAAATGTTCAAGGTCTTTTGGACGATGCAACTCTTGTTCGTGAAGATCTGTGAACTTCAACTTGTTGTGTGGAAGACTCTGGTATATCTACCATGGTTGTAGCTAAGTTGGCTAGAGTCTCCAAACCTGTTTTCTCCTGTGTTGGCGATTGAGAGTCTTTTAATTTCAGCCTCAGAATTCTGAGTTGTCTGTACAGCTTCATGTTCTCCCTTATCAACACCTTGTTCCTGTCTTTGATCTTATCATGTTTTTCTGTGAGGATTTGGTTCATGTTGAAAATTTCAACATTTCTTTCACTCAAGTCTGTATTTTCATTTTTAATAACTCTTTCCAAGACTTCCATTTCATAAACTTGTTGCAGGAGTTTATTGATTTTCCATGCCTTAGATGCTTTAGGCTTACTTGAAGAAGCTTTAGCCAATGGTGGACTGTGTGCCTCTAGGGGAGTTGGTAAAGGCAAGTTGGGACAATCATCTACAACTTGTCCAGCCTGTACATTACCTTGTGTCTCTTCTAACTCATGTTCTGGCTCTGAATCACTATATGGTAGGTTTAAAGGGTTACTTACTTCAACAGGGTCCTTGGTCTGCTCACCCTCAAACTGTAAATTTCTTTTGATTCTTTTTCTTTTAATAGAGGATGATTCTATCGGATCTCTTGGTGGTGAGATACCCTTCCGTTTTCTATGGATACTTTTAGGAGTAATGGTCTTCTTAGTGATATATTTTTTACCCTTCTCCCATTGTTGCCAATCAGTCTGGAATTCATTCCAGAAGAGGAAGTAGTTCCAATCTACCTGCCTTTTCTTCAATGACTCTTTGACAATGAGAGTAATGAGTCCTTGATGAGACAATCTACTTGCCACCTTAGTGGGCTTGGCCTTGACCTGCCTAGCCATTTTTCATGAGGGATTTGTGCAAGTAAAAAAGTAAATTGATGGTAGGTCTCCCTGTGAAGTGATTTAAAAGTTTGAAGTGGTAGAACATGACTCTGTTGTATCTACCTTCACAGGTGATATAGACAAAGATTTCCTTCAAGAGAGATTTCCACTTAGGTTCTAGATAAGAAATTGGTATGTCTTTTTTCCATGTAAGATCTTTGTGCAGAGGCTGTAGGTAGGATCAACTCAATGTTTGAAGGTACAATTGATTTGAACCAACAATCACCTATTCTGGGAAGACTAGTGAACTCAGCTATGGATGCCTCATCAACCACAAACTGCTCCTTTCCCACTGTTGTTGTTCTTCCATCATATGATATAGCAAAGGTTTCGGACACCTGTTGGTGAAAATATGCCAATTTTTCACAATACATATAGACTCCAGTCTACTTGAAGAACTCGGCCACCTAAGGGTGTGCCTCAAGGTACCAAACTCCATCCAATTCATCCCTTAGAACTGGCCCTGCTTTCGACATTAGTAAATGCTGACTGTACCTGCGATTAAGGAAAAACTTCGTGCCAGGGAGACAAAGACTCTATGATTTCGGATGATAGAGAGTATGACTCATAGAAAAAAAAATGGGATAGGGTGACATAGAGTTCCGATCACAAAGCTCAATCACTACCGAATTTAGGCAACAGACTGACTGAATATACACAGAAAATTTTGAGTTTCGGCGAGATATACAATTGAATTGAAACAGTATGGGCTTTGAACTACCTGATGACTTGACCTGGCTTGATGGTATGACAATTGGCTTGATAGAAATCTACTGAACTCTAACTGCACTCGACGATCACCACAAAAAACAGGATTATGATCTCTGGATATGCATTTTCTTGATGAAATCACGAGCTCAAGACTGTCTTAATGACTCCTGAATTCGAATTGATAATGAATGGAGATCAAATCAGAGATTAATCGGGGTCATAATGGATTTGTGTACTCATGACTGGAGATGGTGAGGGCCTATGTGACTAATCATTTTTGTTAGTCGGGAAACACGCATGAGTTTCTGTATCTTTGCTGAGTCTTAATTTTGAAATGACAAATGAAGTTAAAAGGACAACATGGTATCAATCTTCAGATAGATACAAAAATAACATGCATACCTTACCACCTCCATGGGCTTTCGATGGTTATGTTTTCATCATTGTGCCAATTGACAACTAGCGCGTGCGAAAGCACAGGATTTTCATTTTTCCCATTGAAATATTTTTGGTAGTTAACTGCGCTTTTGCTTTTCCCTCTTAACTACCGAGAATGAAGGATTTCGGTGGTTAATGAGCGCGTTTCAGGCTCGCCTAAACCACCGAAACTTGAGATTCTGTCTTTTGCTTGACCAAACCAAATCAAAAGTTCTTTCTGAGTTTATTTACAGAAAATAGACTCTCTAACCTACCTACAAAAATTTAGAAATAAATTTTGGACCACAATCTATCACCTCAAAAGCAAAATATCCACCAATTTATTTGAGGAGATAACACTGGCTCCTATTGGGGATGAACGCCTCCCTGTGAGGTTTCAAGAACCACATAACTAATTCCTTTCCTGAAAAGAAAACTAAAAACTATCTGCTAGTGTTTCCATTGGGCATGGAGTTATTATGTAAAAATAAAGACTAAAACTAAAATTACAATGTCCAGGCTTCACAACCTTAGACAAAATAGAGTTTCAAAAATTTCCCATTGACCGGGCCACCGAACATTTCTTCACCTCCCAGATTCTGCAGAATGAATGTGTTGTTGTGTTGTACTTGAGTTATCATGAAAGGGTCGGTCCATAAAGAATCGAACTTGTTATGTTTGCCTTTATCCTATCTGAGAGCGTCCCATTTCAGAACCCAGTCACCAACCTGAAAATTATCCACCTTTTCCTTGCTGTCAAAAGTATCTTTGATCTTCTTTTGATGAGCCTCTAATCTGTCCACTAACTGTTCGCGGGCCTATTGCAGTTCCACCAAATCGAGCATTCTTCTTACCATATCATTTGACTCAGTTTCCTCTTCCTGAAAGAATCTAGCCACTGGCAAAATTAACTGAACAGGAAAAATGGCATCAGTCCCATAGACCAATTTGAATGGAGAGGTTCCTATGGACTTTTTGATAGTTACTCTATCTGCCCACAAAGCAAATTTTAGTTTAGAATCCCAATTCTTTTTGTTCTCCTCTAACAGTTTTCTGATGATTTTAATTAAGCTCTTATTGGATGATTTGTCCAGGCCATTACCTTGAGGGTAGTAGGGGGTTGAATGTACCAACTGGATGCCCATTGATTCACACATGTCGACCAATGCCTCTGCTTTGAAATCTGTTGCATTATCTGTTACCAGCCTTTTGGGACAACTGAATCTGCTCAAGATATTTTCATAAAGAAACTTCATGACAACCTGGTGAGTGGCATTCCTGGTGGGAACTGACTCTATCCATTTTGTAAAATAATCTGTGGCTACTAAGATCCATTTATGTTGACCACTAGATGAAGGATTTATCTCACCTATAAAATCTAAACCCCACTGCTAAAAAGGGCCATTCACTACTATAGGTCTCGGGGGCAAGGATTTTAGCTGTTTTTTTCCTGTGAATCTTTGACATTTATCACAAGATTTGACGAAGGCACACACATCTGAGAAAAGAAAAGGCCAATAGTATCCAACCCTTAGAATTTTATGAACTGTGGTCTTCCAGTAATGATGACCTCCACGAACACTTGAATGAAATTGATGTGTAAATTTCACTGACTCTTCTTTGTCTAAACATCTAAGTAGTAAACTAGCAGGGTCTTTCCAATATAACAGATTATTGTAAATGCAAAATTTGATGGCTCTGAGCTTAAGGGCTTGGGCTTGAGTCATGCTGAGTTCAGGAGGAACCTCTAGATTTTGTAAAAAATGTATAATACCTGAGTACCATTCACAAGAAGACAAATGCTCTGCCACCTATTGATTGTTATGTTGCCCTTCTGCTGCCACCTCCGTCTGCAAATTCGCTGAATTTTTCCCTATGAAATTTATGTCAAGAAGCTCATGGTTTTCCTCTATTAAAATCTTAGCAAGTCCTTGACCTTTTACCAATTTGGTGGGTTTCACTTTGATGTTGAACTCGATCAACTTTGCAATCCATTTAGCTCTCTTTCCATCAATATTAGGCTAATTCAAAACATCTTTCACAGAGGGTGAAGGGACATATGCAATGACTTTTGAGTGGAGGATATAAATTATGAAAGCCTTTAAAGATGTTATGAGAGAATAGGCTTGTTTTTCAATAGGATCATACCTTAGTTCAGCATCTCTGAGTGTTTTGTTGAAGAAAGCAACTAGGTGATCCATATTGTCATCATCTTTCTGTAGCAGGACTGTTGCCACTATGTCATAAGAAGCAAAGGAGAAAATGTAGAAAATCTTGTTGTAATCCGGGCTGATCAGAGTCGGGGATTCCATGAGAGTCTGTTTGATATCCTGAAATGAATTCCTTGCGTTGTCTGTCCATTTTATCTCCGACCCCTTTTTCAGCATACATGTTATGTGTTTTACTAACTTGGAAAAATTTGGAGCAAATCTTCTAACAAAATTAATCTTACCGAGAAACGATTGGATACCCTTTTTCGACCTTGGCAAGGACAGCCTCTGAATTGCCTCCACCCGAGCTGGATCAATTTTCATGCCTTCTACTGAGACAATGTGGCCTAAAAGCTTGCCTTTCCTAAGAGCAAAATTGGACTTTTTGGGATTCAATGAGATTCTAAACTGCCTGCACTTCATAAACACTCTTTTTAAATGTTTTAGATGCTCCTCATGACTGCTGGAATAAACTATGATGTCATCAAGATAGATGAGGACAAAATTGTCCTTCTCACCCACGAAAGCTATGTCCATGGCCCTTTGAAATCTGGCCCCGACATTCATTAATCCGAATGACATTTTGGCGTACATAAAGGTACCCCAAGGAGTAGTAAACACAGTCTTCTCTTGGTCATCAAGATGGACAGAAATCTGGTTATAGCCGGAAAAACCATCTAGGAAAGACATAACAGTAGCCCTTGAAATTCTTTGCAGCAAATGTTCCATTTTAGGTAGGGGATAGTTGTCTTTCTTAGAGCATCTGTTTAGGTTTCTAAAGTCCACACATAACCTAACCTCACCATTTTTCTTTCTCACTATTACTAGATTTGCAATCCATTTAGAGTATCTCAAAGGGATTATGATCTTAGCATCAAGAAGCTTTTTGATTTCTCTTTCAATCACAGAAAAAAGATGAGGACTGATAGGTCTGAGATTTTGTTTGAAAGGGATGGTGTCCTTTTCAAGAGGGATCTTATGTTGAATGATATCAGGGTCATAAGTCTTCAGATCACTATATTTCGAAGCAAAAACATCAGAAAATTCTTTCAAAATGCTGCAATATTCGGACTTCTGATCGACAGACAATTCAGAGGACAGATTTATGAATTTAGGCTGGCTTTCGCTCCCTATGTTGTGCTCATGAACAAAAGGCTCTTTCTCCTTTTTATCTGGCTTGTAGGGAACATCATTCTGATCAAATAGCTTTTCAAGAGGTACCAAACCTCGAGGTATGTAATTGTTAGGTAGCTGAACAATATCATGTTGACCCAATTTTTGTTTTAGCTTAGGCTTCTGAGATTCCTCTACATTTAGATTCTATTGGTCAACGTGCATATCAGAAAGCTCATCTACCACCTGAAGAAATCTATTAATTTCATCATCATATTCAAAAAAATTCCAGTATTTAATATTGTCGGGCAAAGATAGCCTATATTTGACTTGGGTTTCATAATTGAGCCTAGGGGGCATGGGAGGAATAAACAAGATGGCTGAAACAACAAGGGAATCCACAAGATGATTCATATCTCTGGGTATATAAGAAATCTCAAAAATGGAAAAATAATATCTAATTTTCCATACCTCATCCCTGTAGGCTTTCAATCTGACATGCTTTGCTTGGAAAGTACTGTTTACTTGTTGTATGATGAGATCCGCATCTCCGAACACCTTTAATCCTCTTATCCCCATTTCCTTAGCTGAATTTAATCCCAACAACAAGGCCTCATACTCTTCTATGTTGTTAGTAGTTTTGAAATCGAGCTTAAAAGACAAATGTATAGTCTCCTTCGAAGGAGAAATCAAAACTACCCCTGCACTTGTTGAATCTTTGGTACTAGCCCCATCAAAATACATAGTCCAAACTGGAACACCTTTATCATCAGTTTGTTGTTCAGTGGGCTTCATAAGCTGCAAAGGAGCTGATTCAGAATCATCTATTTGAAGAATGCACAAGCCAAAATCTGTGTCTACAACATAAATTGGATGATTTACAGAATTTTTTGCATCGTTGATGATGTAGGCAAGTTGATTCTCTCTTTAAAGTCTTTTTATCTCTCTTCCAAACACTAGGATCGTAGAATAAGAAAGATCCATCTGCAAGGCACCTCCTAACCTTTTTCTCCATGGACGAGACAAGAGGAGTCCGAACTTGGGTGGGATATCAGCAACCACCACATCCATTACCATGCTTCTCATTGGCAATTGGGCAAGGTTTATAACAAGGTCTTTTATGAGGCCAAGGCATCTGACTTTCCTAGAGTCAAAAGAGAAGAGATCATGATATGGTTTGGTGACCTCAAGCCCAAGCTCATCCATCACTGCTTTGGGCATAAGATTATGTGATGCTCCTAAATCAAGCAGGCATTTGTGGAGGATCTTATCATGAACATTTAGGGATATATAGAATGGTGGACAAGAATCATCTCGGTCTTCTATCATAGGCCCTATAGTTACTGTTGGCTTGTCATCTTGTAAGTTTACAAAATCAACAGATGAAGAGGTCTTCGGTTCAAGGGACTTCAATATGGCAGACTTGAAAATGTCATTCTTCATGAGTTCGGTCAATGGCATAGGTATCTTTACTTTATGAATTTCTGATTCGAAATTAAAAGAATATGTTGATTTATCAGAAGCTTTTACCTTGTTGGAAGGATCTTTGAGAATGACCTGCTCCTTGGCTGGGGGCTGTGATTGCTTCTAATTCTGTTTTGTAGGAGTGGAGGTCTATTTTACAGGAGCAGCAGGTTGCTTGGCAGCAACTTCTTTCTTATTCACAGGAGCAGCGAGCAATGGTTTAGGGGCAGCATTTTTGGATCTTAAATTATAACCTTTCTGATCATCCGTTAGGTAGACAGATTCTTCAATACTTTCCTCATGAATTTGCTGGTCCATTAGGGCTTTTTCATAATCTACTTGTGTCAAAAAGGAGGAATCATTTTCATCCCCAAAACAATTTATCTCATCTACTTCTTCAACTTCATCATGAGATGGTTGTTCTTCTTCTTCTAACATTGCATTTTGGAAAGGGGGTTTGATTCTTTGATCATCAGCTGCATTCTTGTCTCTCTGAAGGATCTGGACTTGTTGATTGTTCCTTCTGTAAGGGAAAGCATTCAGATTTCTAGGGACAAAAGCATTTGGCTCTTTTGTCCTTGTTGGTTGTTGATTCTGGATCTTCAATTTTGACATTTCACATGTCAAGTTGTCCAACATCTAGGCCATCTTTTCCATTTTTCTATTAGAATAAGAAGGGGGCTCAACAAAAGACTTCTTTCTCTCAACCTTTCCTTTGAGCTTCTGAGATGCCATAATATTTGATTCGACTTCGAGGGAGGCATCTTCCATTAAAGAAAGTGTGGATGATCTTCTTTCTCTGAGGATTAGACAAAAATCTGGATCAAAAGCAGCAAAGAATGTGATCTTTGCCAATGCATCACTTGGTTTGATCTCTGCAAGGATCTTGCCAAACATTCTATTAAATCTTTTGATGAATTCTGAGACCAAATCCCCATCTTCTCTTCTTAAGTTTTCGAACTCAGAAATGTAATATAGTAGATCTCTTGTTTCTCCACAATGTTTTAAGAACACCTCATCTAGTTGTTCAATAACCTGTGACTGAATTTGCCAGTAGCTCTTTGAACCACTTCCAAGCTTGGCCATCCAAACTCTGCACAAAAACTCTAGTCCACACATCTTCTTCTGAAATGTTAATATTTTCAGCATAAGCATAAAAAGCTTCTATATGTTATTCAACAGTATAATCCCCAGCTCCGGTAAACTTTGGCATATATCTCTGATAATCTCCGGTTGGCATAGCAGATAAGGGATTGGGAAAGACAAGTGGAGCATACCTATTTGCTAAAATATATTCCATCTTGGTTAAAGGGATAGTCATGGCAGTCTTGGGGGTTGATACAGAAGAAGAATTTGCAGGAGATGAAGGGTGAGATGGGATGGCTGAGTTTAAATAAAATGGTTGTCTTACTTCACTTTGAGCAAAATTTTCAGAGGTGGGTGAAAAATAAGAGGCCCTGTAAAACTGACCGAGCAACAAGGCTAAGATTTCTTCTCCCTTAGAGGATAGATAATGTAGAATATCTTCAAGAACAGGTAGATTAGTATGAGTGTAGAAAACACCCTCTATAGGCTTGGTGGGTGAGGAATTCAAAGAAGAAGAAGAAGAGGTTTATTTTTGCTGAGGGGATCCTGTAATTACCTCTTTAAGGTTGGATGAAATATCATGCTCAAAAACAGAGTCTGTAACATTAGAGGAAAGTGAAGGTTCCTCTACCTTCAACATTTCAGATAAATTTTCAATTTCCTGAGAACTATGAGTTTCAGCACCAACGGATTCAACTAGAGGTCTTTTAGATATGAAAGAAGAAGTGTCGGTTTGAATACCTGAATTTGATGTCTTTGCAGATCTGGAAGCCTGTCTTTGTAAATATTTTCCCTTACTGATGATCTTCTTAGGGTCAGGAACTAGTGCTGCCAGTGGGCCTTCTTGGTTCACCCTGGTGTGAGCTCTTTTTGGAGCCACTTCATTTCAATGGAGTCACCAGATAGATGGTTACAACCCAAATGATGTCTAGGCTTTGTCTATCATCAAAGCTGGATCTATGTCATCTCCCAAGGAAGCTGAGCTTTGATCTTCTCTCCCCGGAAACGACGCCAATTTGTTATCTCTCCAGGAAACTCTCATAGGTTGTAAGTTAGAGATGCCTGGTAACTCAATCTTTTTGGAAACTATTTTCTCAATATTAGGTGTGGGTTTTGCATCAAGATGAATATCTTAAACTCCAGATTATATTCTCAAGATAGTCTTAACTATAATCATGCAATACAAGGCCTTCAAGTGCTATTGTCAGATAGGTTTGTATAACAAATGGATAAGAAAACTAATCAATTAACCAAAACATACATAAAAACATATATATGATGGGTCAACAAACTAGCTAAGGATGCTTGTGATTCTTGCTTAACAATCAAAAGTAAGATGACAATTACCATAGGATCATTAAACAGAGACAAAAGAACTAATTCCACTCATAAGCATAGACAAAGATGAAAGAAGGTCTGACAGTAACAAATGAAAGAAGCTTGCAGGATGATATATTAAAGAAAATGTATTTCATACAAAATAGTATCATATAGAACTCAAAATCAAACCTTTAGTTCATCTTCTACCTTTAGCTTTATAGATTTACAATGTAGTTTTGAGGTCCTAAAAGCATGGATCAGATATACTAAAGATAGAAAGTCAAAATTCAATTTGCAAAAGATATGGAATGATCCTCAAAATGAGGTCAATCCCACATTTCACGGTATTCATATCTTGTAGAGTCATGGTGCAGTTTAGAATAGCCTTCCAAGGCTGAGTGATGATTCTTCCAAGAGATACAAATTCGAATTTGTTGAGGTGGGCAAAAATCCTGATTTTCTGCCTTTGTAAAAGGTACCATAAATGATTGAAACACCTCTTCTTTCCCTTATCTATCAAAAATAGCTATTGGATCTTACTTGACAATTCAACAAATGTCCATTTGAAGAGGTTTCAAAACATTCCAACTCAAAAAATCTCGACCTGGGAAAAACTTCAGTCATTCTGGCAGTGACAGGCTTTCGGTGGTTAACCTAGAAGATTCCTGAGTGGATTAACTACTGAAAGCTCTACTTTCGGTGGTTAATGAACAGTCGTCCTGTTCACCTAAACCACTGAAATTTCAGCTTTGAGAAAACTTCAAAATTTGCAAAAATGATTACCTTGATTCTTTGTTGAATGTTCAAGCTCTTTTGGACAATGCAACTCTTGTTCGTGCAGATCTGCGAAATTCAAATTGTTGTGTGGAAGAATTTGGTATATCTACCATGGTTGTAGCTAAGTTGTCTAGAGTCTCCAAACCTATTTTCTCCTGTGTTGGTGATTGAGAGCCTTTTAATTTCAGCCTCGGAATTTTGAGCTGTCTGTATAGCTTCATGTTCTCCCTTATCAACACCCTGTTCCTGTCTTTGATATTATCATGTTTTTCTTTGAGGCTTTGGTTCATGTTGAAAAGTTCAACATTTATTTCAGTCAAGTCTGTATTTTCCTTTTTAATAACTCTCTCCAAGACTTCCATTTCATAAACTTGTTGTAGGAGTTTATTGATTTTCTATGCCTTAGATGCTTTAGGCTTACTTGAAGAAGCTTTTTCCAATGGTGGAATGTGTGCCTCTGGGGGAGTTGGTGAAGGCAAGTTGGGACAATTGTCTACAACTTTTCCAGCCTATACATTACCTTGTGTCTCTTCTAACTCCTGTTCTAGTTCTGAATCACTATATGGTAGGTTTAAAGGGTTACTTCCTTCAGCAGGGTCCTTGGTCTACTCACCCTCAAACTGTAACTTTATTTTGATTCTTTTTCTTTTAACAGAGGATGATTCTATCGAATCTCTTGGTGGTGAGATACCCTTCCATTTTGTATGGCTGATTTTAGGAGTAATGGTCTTCTTAGTGGCAGCTTTTTTACTCTTCTCCTGCTGTTGCCAATCAGTCTGGAATTCATTCCAGAAGAGGAAGTAGTTCCAATCTACCTACCTTTTCTTCAATGACTCTTTCACAATGAGAGTAATGAGTCCTTGATGAGACAATCTACTTTCCACCTTAGTGGGCTTGGCCTTGACCTGCCTAGCCATTTTTGTTAACACTTTGTGCAAGTAAAATGATAAATTGATGGGAGATCTCCCTGTGAAGTGATTTAAAAGTTTGAAGTGGTAGAACATGGCTCTGTTGTATCTACCTTCATAAGTGATATAGACAAAGATTTCCTTCAGGAGATATTTCCACTTAGGTTCCAGATAAGACATTAGTATGTCTTTTTTCCATGTAAGATCTTTGTGCAGAGGTTGTAGGTAGGATCTAAACTCGATCTTTGAAGGTACAATTGATTTGAACCAACAATCACTTGTTCTAGGAAGACCAGTGAACTCATCTATGGCTGCCTCATCAACCACACACTTCTCCTTTCCCACTATTGTTGTTCTTCCATCATATGAGATAGCAAAGGTTTCAGACATCTGTTGGTGAAAATCTGCAAGATACCAGATATACAAAATATGCAGAACTGAAATAAAATGCTAGGAATGGCAGAATAACAGTAAAATATCCAACATAATCTTCACAATACACAGAAATGATATAAGAAATAGCAATAGAAAAAGCACTTTGATTCAAAAATAAATGTTCAGAGGCCTCTTCGAGGGGGCGACCTCCAGTAGAGCAGCGCTCTGTTACAATAATATCCAAGATAGGGTTCTCATACCCTCGGCCCTTATTTATACTAAATATGACTATTAAGAGAAGCATATAGAGGAAGATCCTTCTAAAAGCGGAAGCTTCTATTAGGTCATCTTACATCCGCCTTATTCTATTTTATTGAAAGGCCTTATTAATATTGACCTTTATTACATCCGAATACATTGATCTACCTATGTGCGGGTTAGGACCTTAACATGTCCGCCCCCTTAAAAACGACCTTGTCCTCAAGGCTTGAGATGTGGAAACTGCTGTAGAATGGTAGCTGGTTCCCAAGTGGCATCTGCTGGAGTCATATCTTTCCACTGNCTGGAAGGTTGGTTTGAATTTGGCACCTGGTTCCAATCACCTTCTTCAAGCATGAAACATGAAAAACAGGATGTAGCTTTGAATGACTGGGCAGAGCTAACTGATATGCGACTTGTCCCACACACTTGAGAACTGTGTAAGGGCCATAGAATTTGGGTGCTAGCTTCTGACAATGCTCGGCCTTGAGGGAAGTTTGCATATATGGTTGCAGTCTCAGAAACACCTAATCCCCTTCTGCAAATTGACATTCAGAGCGACCTTGATATGCTTGTTGCTTCATTCTATTCTGTTCCATGACCAAGTTCTCTTTAAGGGTACGAAGGATATCCTCTCGAACTGTAAGTGTTTGGTCAACTGCCTGGAACTTCGAGGTACCCGGTAAGTATGAGAGCACTGAAGGTGGCTTTTGTCCATATACTGCTTCAAAAGGAGTCATGCGAGTGGTTGTATGGTATGTAGTGTTGTACCACCATTCGGCGAGGGGTAACCATTGAGCCCACTGGTGTTTTTTTTCAGAGGCAAAGCACCTCAGATATGTTTCCAAACACTTGTTGACAACTTCCATTTGACCATCTATTTGGGGATGATAAGCTGAGATGAGATGCAATTGTGTGCCTTGTAGCTTAAAAAACTCTTGCCAAAAATTGCTTGTGAAAGTTGGGTCTCGATCGGAAACAATAGAGTGTGGCATGCCATGAAGCTTGAAGACCTGGTCCATGAAAATTTGAGCCACTGTGGATGTAGTAAATGGGTGGGGAAGAGCACAAAAATGAGCATACTTGGAAAGGCGATCCACCACCACCATTTATTCCCCGATTTGGGTAAGCCTGTAATAAAGTCCATAGATATATCCTTCCAAATAGCAGGAGGAATCGAAAGCGGTTGGAGGGTGCCTGGAGATTTGACTGTTTCTCCCATGTTGTGTTGACACACCTCACATTCAGTGACAAACTTATGGATGTCCTGTTTCATACCATCCCAGAAAAAAGAACGTTTGACTCGGTCATATGTTTTGGTGAACCCTGAGTGCCCCGCTGTGGGTGTAGCATGAAGCTCAGAAAGCACTGTGGATTTGAGCTTGGATTGTTTACTTAAATACAAGCGACCTTTGTATCAAAGCTCATCCTAGAGCCAGGAGTACCCTAGGGGAGTCAGAGCCTTGTTCTGCAGTTGTTGGATCAGATGCGAACTTTTGGGATATTGAAGCCATTCCTGGCACACAGCTTGGAGCCAATTGGGTACAATGAAGGAAAGAGAAGAAAGGGATCCTTCGTCTTCATATTTCCAGAACAGTGCATCCGCCATGACATTGTCTTCTCCCTTCTTGTAAATGATCTCATAATCATATCCAAAGAGCTTAGTCACCCATTTTTGTTGTTCCTGGGAGGAAATGTGTTGTTCCAGAAAGTACTTGAGGCTTTGAAGGTCTGTCTTAATTTGGAAGTATTGCCCCAAGAGATATGGATGCCACAACTCAACGGCATGCAAAATCGCCAACATTTATTTTTCATAAATGGGTTTGCCCAGATTCTTTTTAGACAGTTGCTTGCTAGTGAAGGCCAAAGGTCAACCCTCTTGCATAAGGACAGCGCTGATTCCTTTCCCTAAGGCGTCACATTCCAACACAAAGGTCTTTGTGAAGTCGGGAAGGGCCAGAACCGGAGTGGTGCACATGGCCATCTTCAAGGTTTGAAAAGCTTGAGCAGCTGTTGGAGTCCAAGTGAAAGAGTTCTTTTTGAGGAGAGCCATGAGAGGTGCTGCAATCTTTCCATAGTTCTTAACAAACTTGCGATAATACCCTTTGAGGCCCAAAAATCCCCGCAAGATTTTGAGAGTCTTTGGGTGCGGCCAGTCTTGCATAGTTTCAATCTTTTTCAGGTCCACCCTGACACCATCCTTTCCCACCAGATGACCCAAGTATTCTACTTCTGAGGCACCAAAAGCACATTTGGACTATTTCAGGAAAAGCTAGTGCTGAGAGAGTAGGCAGAGAACTTGATCCACATGAGTAAGATGGTCTGTCCAGGTTTTGCTATAGATGAGGATATCATCAAAGAATCCTAAGACAAAATGACGGAGAAAAGGACGAAAGACATGGTTCATGAGGCTCTGGAAGGTGGAGGGTGCGTTACACAAACCAAAGGGCATGAACAAAAGCTCATAGTGGCCCTCATGAGTGCGAAAGGATGTCTTGGGAATGTTGGCCTCTTTCATACATATCTAGTGATAGCGCGAGTGAATATCACGAGCGAAGATCAAGTTTGGTAAAGAATTGGGCACCACTCAATTCATCCAGGAGGTCATCAATGACAGGAATGGGAAATTTGTCTTTGATGGTTAGTTTTTTGAGAGCACGGAAGTCAGAACACATTCTCCAAGAACCTTCTTTCTTCAATACCATGATGACCAGAGAGGAGTAAGGGATTGTACTAGGACAGATGACTCCGGCAATAAGGAGTTCCTGGACCATTTTTTCAATTTCATTTTTTTTGTGCAAAGGGGTGGCGATATGGACGTATATTGGGGGGAAGTTTTCCTGGGACAAGAGGAATGGAATGATCATGGACACCGTGGGAAGGAGGGATTCCTTGGGGAGTGGAAAATACTGTTTGATGTTTAGAAAGGAGGGCTTGGAGGTCTTGGGGCACTGGTGGGGTCTCTGTGGCGTGTATGGCATGGAGTTGGGCAATGACACAAGAATGACCTTTTTTGAGTAGTTTTTCCATGCAATGAGAACTAATGACCTCAGGGGAACCAACAATGATGCCTTGAAATTTATATTGGTGGCCTCCTTGGTCAAATTGCATGGTTAAGTTTTGAAAATCCATGAGAATGGGACCCAAATTCCTTAGTCAGTCTGCACCCAACACAATGTCGCAACCGCCCATGTCAATAGCAAACATATGGGATTTTTGGTGGTAGTCACCTATTTGGAGACACACATTTTCACAACGCCTGCCACATTTCATAGAACCACCATTGGCAATCATGATTTGGAAATTGTTGACATCATGGATGTAGCAATGGGTTTCTTGGGCAATGCGGTGATGAATAAAATTGTGGGTGCTGCCACTATCAACCAGAATGATGACCTTTCGGTGCTTGATGTAACCAATTAACTTAAGGGTTTGGGGGGTATAGAAGCCAGTGAGAACATTGAGGGAAATGATTGGTTCCACTTCGGAAGGTTCGGAGGGAGGGTCAGAGATTTCTGGTGACTCGGGCACAGGGTAGTGTCAACATCTTCTTCCTGAATATCCTCAGAGATGGCCATAAAGATATTTTGTTCCTTACATTTGTGGCTTGGTAAATATTTGTCATCACAATTATAACAGAGGCATTTGAGTTGGCGTTCATCCATTTCATCCCTGGTCAATTTTTGGATTTTTAATGGGGCAGAGGGAGTAG
>ML780413.1:60499-97851 GCA_009831015.1 Picea engelmannii | reverse complement strand
AGGAAACAATTTTTTGTGCTTCTTTAGCTTTTTTGGTAGCCTCCACCCAAGTCGTAGGTTGAGCCATGAGGACATGGGCCCAAATCTCCTCCTTGAGGCCACTGATAAAACACTCTCGAAAGAAAGCATCAGTCATGCCCTCTTTTCAAAAAGCCAGACACTCAAATGCAGCTATGAAGTCTTCTATTGTGCCTAATTTCTTCAATTTTGTCAAACGGCCCAAACAGTTGGTGTCAGTGTCAAAGAGTTCATAAAGCTCAGCAACAAATTAGGTCCAAGCAATATACCCTTGACGGGAAGTTTTTCTCCATTGCCAGCGTTCTTGATCTAGATGGAGAACACCATACCGGAGTTTGGCCAAGTCATCTGTAATGTTGCAGAGAGAGAAATAATGTTCCATTTGGGTGACCCAACCAGTGGGGTCCGAGCCATGAAATTTGGTTACATCCACCCATGGAAGGCGTATGTCCCTTTGAAAGTGATGGGGTTGAAAGGAATGGGAAGAAGTTTCACCTTCAGTCTTTTTATGTGCATCAGAAAAAGAGTCATCGGTAGGGATCTTGAGTTTGGTGCAGAGTGATGCAAAGACATATTCAAGCTGGGTGGTCAGTTCGTGTTTGACTTCTGCCATTGCAGACTGCACGGGTACATTTACAGATGCATTTATGGAGGCATCACGGGAGGTAATAGTAGCACTGAGTTGTTGCACTTCTTGTTGGGTCTCGAGGAAACCAGATTGCAAGGTGTTGAAGCGAGACTCTAGTTCTTGGCTACGGGTATGGGCCATGAGGATGGGTGAATTGAAAAGGGAGCAGGCAGGGTCAGAATTTTTTTGCAGAAAAATGATATGGATGAATGTGATAAGGGAGAAGAGATGAATCTAATGGAATAGGTCTCAAATAATGGTGAAAAAATTTCCAGACTTTTTTTTTTTTTTAAATAGCTACAAGGTTATACTTTGGTCTGAAGAATGCTGCAGTGCTGAAATCCCCAAATTCTGAACCAGAGAGTATTTACTTAGCAACCCGAACATAGATGCACGTCAATAGATCTTGCCGATTTAATTTGTTTATGTTTCTGTTTATGTTCCCCAAGGGTTAGGTATTCAAGGGTTCTACATACAAGGGTTTGCCCTGTGCTATAGCTCTCTGATATATGTGCGGGGTCCAACAGTAGTACTCGGCCCAATATCTCAAGGCACTAACTAAGGAGGATAGACCGTACCCTTAGTTGTACTACCCGACTACCCAGGTACTAGAGAGTATCTTCCCGAGTTCTGTTCTCGGTGACACTATAGCAGTCCGATGACCGATAGGTTTATCTAAAGAGGGCTTTAGGAAATCTAGGTCGATCTGTATACAGGTGTTGTCTGATGCACTACCACTCAAAGGGGTACCAACAGGGGTTACAAGGGTGGCCAATAGATGTGTGCTTAAGAACCACTTGTATTTCCTGCATGTATGAATCCCTCAACCGTGGGTTTATGCATGTAACGACAGATCTTTGTGGCTTAAAGACGCCGGAATACGTCTCTACCCCGAAAAAAATACCCACAATTTCTACCAAGGAAAGTGCTCTGATACCACCTGCAAGATACCATATATATAAAATATGCAGAACCGAAATAAAATGCTAGAAATGGCAGAATAACAGTAAAATATCCAGCATAATCTTCACAGTACACAGAAATGATATACGAAATAGCAATAGAAAAAGCACTTTGATTCAGAAAGAAATGTTCACACGCCTCTTCGAGGGGGCAACCTCCAGTCGAGCAGCACTCTGTTACAATAATCTCCAAGCTAGGGTTCTCATACCCTCGACCCTTATTTATAATAAATATGACTATTAAGAGAAGCATCTAGAGGAAGATCCTTCTAGAAGCGGAAGCTTCTATTAGGTCTTCTTACATCCGCCTTATTCTATTTTATTGAAAGGCCTTATTAATATTAACCTTTATTACATCTGAATACATTGATCTACCTATGTGCGGGTTAGGACCTTAACAAAATCTGCCAATTTTTCACAATACGTAGACTCTAGTCTGCTTGAAGAACTCGGCCACCTCAGGGTGCGCCTCAAGGTACCAAACTCCATCCAATTCAGCCCTTAGAACTGGCCCTGCTTTCGACATTAGTAAATGCTGACTGTACCTGCGATTAACGAAAAACTTTGTGCCAGGGAGACAAAGACTCTATGATTTTAGATGACAGAGAGTATGACTCATAGTAAAACAAATGGGACAGGGTGACACAGAGTTCCAATCACAAAGCTCAATCACTACCGAATTTAGGCAACAGACTGACTGAATATACGCAAAAAATTTCGAGTTTCGGTGAGATATACAATTGAATTGAAACAGTATGGGCTTTGAACTACCTGATGACTTGACCTGGCTTGATGGTATGACAATTGGCTTGATAGTGATTTGTTGAACTCTAACTGCACTCGACGATCACCACAAAAAACGGGATTATGATCTCTGGATATGTGTTTGCTTGATGAAATCACGGGCTCAAGACTGTCTTAATGACTCCTGAATTCGAATTGATAATGAATGGAGATCAAATCAGTGATTAATCGGGGTCATAATGGATTTGTGTACTCATGACTGGAGATGGTGAGGGGCTACGTGACTAATCATTTCTATTAGTCGGGAAACACACATGAGTTTCTGTATCTTTGCCGAGTCTTAATTTTGAAATGAAAAATGCAGTTAAAAGGACAACAGGGTATCAATCTTCAGATAGATACAACAAGAACATGCATACCTTACCACCTCCATGGGATTATGGTGGTTATGTTTTCATCATTGCGCCAGTTGACAACTAGCTCGTGCAAAAGCACAGGATTTTCATTTTTCTTGTTGAAATCTTTGCGGTAGTTAACCGCGCTTTTGCTTTTCCCTCTTAACTACCGAGAATGAAGGCTTTCGATGGTTAATGAGCACATTTTAGGCTCGCCTAAACCACCAAAACCTGAGATTTTGTCTTTTGCTTGACCAAACCAAATCAAAAGTTCTTTCTGAGTTTATTTACAGAAAATAGACTCTCTAACCTACCTACAAAAATTTAGAAATAAACTTTGGACCACAATCTATCACCTCAAAAGAAAAATTTCCACCAATTTATTTGAGGAGATAACAGATGGGAAAGGAGTATTTCCATTAATAATTGATCAATATAAGTATCAACATTACAGACTTCTGTGTCGACACAGTTCGAAACCAAGAAAGCAAGTTCCTTCCAACTGGGTCTCCACCACTTCAATCCTCCACCAAAGGAAATCTCATAGCAAAGAGATAATGAGATCCTCTTGACAATAAGGGAAGAGCTTGGGGGTTGAAGACTGTGTTCATATTTGAGGGACAAAGGGATCCAGACTCAATATGAAGTAATTTCTCCAGAGTAAATTTGCTCTCAAAGTTGAATTCTTTCTCTCCCTTTTTCCATAGCTCGAAATTGTGCTCTTATAGCCTCCAAAATGCAACTGAAGGGCCAAGTCAGAACATTTCTAGTATATGGAAGGCCAAATATCAAAGTTTGTTTGTCGTGACATGGAAACCTGACCTCATTTTGTATTTTCTGGCACAAATCCCGATATATGTGAGCTGTAGTGGAGCAGCAAGCGTATACGCATCTTGCAAAGCAGTTAGGAAGCATATATGTGGAATATATATATAATTTTGGCTCTAGATTTATCAAAAAGGGGTTGATAAGTCTACATAGGGAAATGGAAAAAGGCCCTCTGTGCAAGATAGCAATGGTGAGGCAAATCTTGCTATAACAGATGCCCCCTAATGTGTGAGATCAAAGGAGTATCTACAATGGCCGAAATACATTATAAATAACCCAGAAGTGGAGTGGTAGAGAACCAACTGGATGAACTCAATTTCTCATTACATTATGTACTAAATTTGCATACATGGCTACCAAAAATACAATGCAGATCCATTTGGAAAATATACCAACAAGTGTTCATGGCCATGAGTAGGCAAGTATAAATGCAGTTGCATGCCAATAGTTGTCATAGTCACGAACAAGGCCCAGTGAAACCAGTCTCAAAATCAATCTAAAGATATTTGTATACCATGGAGTACAATCTAATCTCCCATGATCGTTGAAGTCAAATAGGTATTGGTCTAATGAAATGGAAGCAATAGCTCAAGAAATTTGTGTCCACAAAGTGATGTCTTCAAGTCTTCAATACAATCCGCCAATGGTGCAAGTCTACATCATGTGAATAAATGAGTTGATGTCGAACACGATGAGACATCGTTTGATTACCGGTCATTGAGGTATACCGTTAACAAATGCTTGACAACCTACCAATGATGAAAGTAGGTATCAAGGCACCAAGTACATCTCTACAAATGTGAATAAAGGAGTTGGTGTCGAACATTTGAGAGATCCATTGATCAGGAGACATTGATGTATTTCCATCTGTCAATGATGAGAGAGCCTACCACTAATGAATTCAAACCTCAAGGTACTCATAAAAATCTAAGTCTCATATCCAAAATACATGAGCTGAAGTCGATGGAAAGAGACCCACTGAAAGGAGAGCATTAAGGCATCTCTCATCAGTTAGCACAAGGAACAAAGCAGGAGCTTCATGATTTGGTGGAGATCGAATGAAGAACATGTTCATGAACCAATGACCATGTGCATCTTTCGCATGTGCCAAATGCAAGTGGTACACGAAAAAGACCCTCTGAATAGCAGCCAGTGATGAAAGTTGTTGACAAAGGTGAGGAAACCACCAATAAGGTTAATGGCATCCAAGACATTTCACGAATACCAAAGTATGAATAGATGTATTGTCGTTGAACATAAGGGAAACCACCCAGTCAATGACCCATGATGAAATGTTGATTGTTGGGTTCAAGGTGACCTACCAATGATGAAAGTAGGGCCAGGGTGCATCATAAGACCAAAGTATCATGTGATTTTGAGACAAATTGAGGGTATGGCCGACATGCAAAGTCAATATTTCTAAGGAGTGGTCGACACAAGTTGATAGAATTCCTTTGAACAAGATCATGAGACATACGATGGACTCCAACAGCATAGACTTAATGATGTGACAACTAGATGCAAGAGGCACCCATAATGTTCTCTATAGTGACTGGAAGATTAACCAGTCAGTAGAGAAAATTCTATAACGAGATCAACTTCCTAAGGCCATGCTAAACCCAAAATTATGATGACACAAGGACTCAATAACTTTGTGCTATGTTCAAAGATGACACGACTACTGCCAATTACAATATAGTACTCCATTCCCGTTCGTCTTTTTTGTTTTTTCATAACAAGTGAATTCTATGATATAGAGGAGGGAACGAGTGTCACAAGTAAGAAAAACTAGTTCCAACAATGGAACATACCTATGCTCAATGAAAGGAAATGCATGTGGGAGATGGACACTCAGGGTGATGTTTCTTCTAGGGTATAGGGTGTCAAATTGCGAATAATATAAACAAGGCTCTGCTTGGTTGAGGATGCAAACTGCTTGGGCCATGGTTTATAACGCAAAGAGAGAACCGGCTAAAGGCTCAATACAATAAGTGAGGGCATGAGATGCAATCACAATTTAACGCCAAAAAAATGTCCTTTTTTATATCTTTTATTCTACTTGGTGTGAAAAAGGGGTAAAATTGTGCCAAATAGACGTCTTTTCAAATCCAATTTACGAGTGTGAAAAAGACAAGTTCCTTGGCGATCTTTTCAATTTTTGATAGAGAGTTGAAAAAGAGCTTAACTAAGACTCATGATGTTTCAAATCCAACTTTAATGAGCGTGAAAGAGACAAATCACTCGACGATCTTTTCAGTTTTTAGACGAGTCGGAAAAGAGATTAACTGAGACTCATGACCTTTCAAATCCAAATTAACGAGCGTGGAAGGAACAAATTGCTCGGAAATATTTTCTCTTTTTGAACGAGTCAGAAAAGGGCTTAATTGAGACCCATGACTTTCAAATCCAAATTAACGAGTGTGAAAGGAAAAAATCGCTCGGAAATCTTATCGTTTTTTGAACTAGTTGGAAAAGGGCTTAACTTGGACTCATTGGGAGATTCTAGGCAGAAAATCATGGGGGAGGCCAAGGCTCCTGTGTGGACCTTCTGTGGAATGTCGGTATCTTACGAAGAATTGACACAAGCTCGGGAAGACCCAAATCTCTCCAAGTCGAGGAGGGAAAAGTGCTAATGGAGGTTATCGTCTCTGTGTTATATCAGATAATGTCTCTTCTTAGAAACGACATAGGTAGAGGCATTGGATGCCCCACAAGACCATCCCAATCAAAGGGAACCTAGTCAGGACTTGGAGGGAGAGAAATCGGGAAGAGTAAAACTCTCTCTTGTTTAGAAGGTGAACTGCTAGAAATGCTAAGGACATGGCATAGAAGGTATAGAACCAGAACCGCAATAGTGGGATCGACCAAAAATTGTATTGGCGTGACCACTTCCTTAGAATTTTCACTTTGCAAGAGAAGAGTGGGTTCGATCAAATATTGCATCGATATGACCACTTCCTGAACCATTGGTTGAATAGGATGCGAGACAACAAGATCAAGACGTGCATCACCCCAAAAAATAGGAGTGTTGTTAGTCGAAGATTGCATCGACACAATATTTGGTTGAGAAAGATGCGAGACAACAAGGTCAAGAGGTGCATCACTCCCGAACATAGGAGAGGTGTCGGTCAAAGATTGCATCGACACGACCACAGGTTGGATGGGATGTGAGACAACAAGGTCAAAGGATGCATCAACCCCTAAAGGAAAAGGGGTGTCAGCCGAAGATTGCATTAGAATGACTGTTGTATCAACCAAATAAGGAACGGAGTGTTGTGAAACCATAGATGCCTCAGATGAAGGGCCCTTAGGTGAGCCCCATGCTTCTGGTATCCCAGATGTAACAGGGCATAAATGAGTAAGGTGACTTCCTTCACAAGTCCTACAAAGGAATCTAGGCTTATGTCTGAGACGTCTAGGATTCTCAATCATATGAATGCCCTCAACATGACTTGCATAGGTTGGTGACATGCTCCCAACATGACTTGTAGAGGCTAGTAGAAAATCTCCAACATGACTAGCAGAGGTTGGTGATGGATCCCCAACATGACTAGTAGAGGTTGGTGATGGATGTGCAGTGTGACTAGCAATGACCAGACATGTGCCCCTAACATGACTTGCAGTGGCTGGTTGCAGGTATTCAACATGAATCACAGAGGTTGTCGACCACTATCCAAAATGACTAGCAGAGGTTGGTGATATAACGCCAGTATGACACACAGTTACTGGACTTGTGGCAGTAGTGAATTGTGGCATTTGAGACCAAGGTCCAAGGAAATGTTGGTTTTGAGAAATTGTAGGACAGGAAGGATCTTGGTTTACACCCTATCCCTGTCCAATAGGATAGTATCCTCCTCCATACTGATTCATAAAGGGTTGTAAGGGCATCGACACTGAGGAATTCTCTTGCGAAGGGAAAGAGACATGACAAGGGTTACTCATGCGAGGATATATGTTGCCACTAGGTGAAGGAACGTTGTGAGGGGGGTTGCCCATACTATAAAAATAACTCCCCCCCATATGAAACACCAGAGGATAGACGGAGGTTCTCCATGGGAAAAGTGTTCGTAGGAACTGACATAGTGGAAGAAGGATAAGTGGATAGAGTGTGATAAGTAGAATGATTGCTTAATTGGGCACTTAATTATTGCATATTGGATTCATAGGAAGGAAGATTCCAACCTCCTATCGTAAGAGGTGTTTGAAGGATATGACTCCCACCAAATGGAGAGGGATAAGAAGGAGGCATCATGCCCCCAGACCCAAAACTTGTATTCGCATAAGGAGGTGAGATAAAAGATGGCAAGTGTGAACACATATCAAGAATACAATGAGAAAAGTGATTAGAGACCCAAGGCATGGACTGAGTATTATAATCCTGCATACCATAATGCGAAGCGGAAGAATCCATCCCCATGAAATGAGTGGACATCATGGGGGGGGGGGGTAGCAGTAAATGAGGGAGAAAAAGGAACTCCATTGTCCATGATAATGAAACCAAAAACCAAAGTCCTAGGGCAAACTAGTAATCAAAGAGCATACCAAAAATTCAAACGACTAATATGCATGAAAACAGGCTATAGTGGTTGAGTGGCCTCCCTCGCTAAAGAAGGTATGCCTCATCCAAGAGGGACCTAAGACTCCCTGCTAAAGTTTGGAGCTAACAGAATCAGTTATAAGGGCCCTCGTAGGCTTAACAACCAGTCGGTCAGATCCCCCCGGAGAGGTAATCTTCCATAAAGGTTGTGTGTTGTCCAACCCCTATCTGACTCAGGATACAAGTAGAATAACCCCTGCAAGTAACCTATGAGAAACCTAAGTCAAGAAACTAATCAACCATTGTATAACCGATGCACAAGAAAACAATCGTAAGTCTGTATTACCATATGGGCAGGGTAGCAAAGCATGAAACCTTGAAAGTATCACCTCTCACAGAGGTATGGATACTAGCAAGATCCCTAAATACGAATAAATTCACAGAAATATCTCTGACATTGGGTGAGTATCTAGGGTTTATCCCTTCAACAAACTTCGCGTGACCTCGTGCTTAACTCCGGTGTGAGTGAAGCCTCCTGATATTACCAATTATACAATGGATTTCTCAACTCCCTGTCTCAGACACATATGTTGATTTAATTTCCTTGGAGAAGTTTACTCACAAAATCCTATTCCAAGGCACTAAATCCTAGGCTAGTTTGTGCACCCTAAACAATAAAATCGTTACTAATCAATTTTAGTTTAAAGCATAAATTTTATTGGTTGTGGTTACTCAAAAAGGTATGGAAGTGAAACTCATGATGTTATGACTTTGAAAGAAAATAAATATAGATATAATGTAAAGCCTAACTTTAACTTTTCAGTGAATGATATGCTAAATAAAAATAGTGCAATCTTCATTTTTAACTCTGCAACTCAGAAGTAAAATGAAATCTTTCACTAAATGTGCTATGTTAATGACAAAGATTCAAAGACAAAAATGCCAACCAATGAAAAATGCCTATTGTTTTGTATTTTCAATATTTTTAAAAAGAAAATGCATGGACTGACAAGCAAACTCATATATAGATTCTACTGTGTATAAAAACAGTAACTCAAGCAGAATACCAAGCAGCCAAGAAAACAACCCAGAAACCAAGGACAAATTAAAAATTGAAAACAAAGAGAAAGATTACGCCCAAACATTCAACTCCCAACAGACTTCCTGTCATCCGAGATAATCTCAACAGACACTATAGAGACCCAATAAATCTCAGTAATCCTTAAATCCTACCCAACAATCACTAAACTAAGAAAACAAGCAAGGGGAAGTGGTATACGCAATTTTTCAGGAGAACAAAATGTATATACGCTTCTTGCAGTGAGACAGCACGCGTGTATACGTGACTGTCAAGGCAAAAAGGGCATATATGCTTTAAAACAAGGCCAGGCAAGGGTAAAAGGCTGAAAACTCAGACCCGGAGTGAACATAATCTATCCAGCAGTGATACGATAAGAAACACAAAGGAAAAAGAGCAATGTAAGAAGAAAAAGTACTTCAACCCTTAGAAGGAAGATCTATCCCCAGTGGAGTCACCAATTCTGTTACAAGGGAAAAACTCTCTATGGCCAAGGGTAAACCACAATAGACAGGTATGACTACAAAAATCAACTCAATTCCAACATGTGCTATATAAACTAATGTGCAATACGAGGAAGAATCCTACCTCGATCCAATTGTTTGATGTTGTTCCACCATTGAGCACTTTGACCCAAAGCTTTACACCTGCAAGAAGTTCTCAACAAACAAGTGATGCATGTATATAGTGACAATATATAAAATGAGTTAGCACATCAGATAGAACAATCCATTAATAAACATTACAAACATGCCCATGGATAATAATCATATATTTGTAAGATATCGATCAGACAGGAAAGGAGTATTTCTATTAATAATTGATCAACAGAAGTATCAACATTATAGACTTCTGTGTCGACACAGTTCAAAACCAAGAAACCAAGTTCCTTCCAACTGGGTCTCCACCACTTCGATCCTCCACCAAAGGCAAGCTCATAGCAAAGAGATAATGAGATCCTCTTGACAATAAGGGAAGCGCTTGGGGGCCAAACACTGTGTTCAGACTTGAGGGACAAAGGGATGCAGACTTAATATGAATTAATTTCTCCAGAGTAACTTTGCTCTCAAAGTTCAATGCTTTCTCTCTCTTTTTCCATAGCTTGAAATTGTGCTCTTATAGCCTCCAGAATGCAATTGAAGGGCCGATTCAGAACGTTTCCGGTATATGGAAGGCCAAATATCAGGGGTCATTTGTCGTGACATGGAAACCCAACCTCATTTTGTATTTTCTGGCACAAACCCTGATATACACGAGCTGTAGTGGAGCAGCAAGCGTATATGCATCTTGCAAAGAAGATGGGAAGCGTATATGTGGAAAAATATATAATTTTGGTTCTGGATTTATCAAAAAGGGGATGATAAGTCTACATAGGGAAATGGAAAAAGGCCCTCTGTGCAAGATAGCAATGGTGAGACAAATCTTGCTATAACAATTATTTTCAAGGTCCTCTGATGCTTCTCCTCTAAATTCTGGTAACCTAATCATGGGATCATGTCCTGCCATTTTGAAAAGTGTTGAAATACTACCTCCACGCGGTGTAGATATTTGACTAATACTTCCTAAACTGGATCCCCCAATTGATTCTCCTTTCTTGGATCCTTGTCCTATCGTTCTTCTGCCACTAAAATTCAGTTGTCTAGATGTTGGTGTTCTTTCTGGTGTACTAGTTGCACATGGGGTTATAGGTTCTACACTGATGGTGATATGGATTGGAGTTCTACCTTCTATTCCTACCCTTGGACCTCCTATTTTCCTTTCATATGTTGCACTCAATATTTCCTCAATATGATCCATAGCCTGGAGATCCTATACCTCTTCTTCATCACTTGTTAATCCCTCTCTATCAACTATGGCTATCTTTTTATTATTCATGTTATATTGGTAGGGTGCTCTAGTGCACGTCTTTCTAGTTGTTTCCATTATCTGTTTTATCTGTTCTTCTTCCATCATAATTGGGTCCATGGACTCCTTCTTTTCCTTATCCATCTCTTCCTCCATTTATCCACCTCATGTCAGTGCTTCCCCCCTTCCCCCATGATCGCAGAGAAGTTTAGTTGTCTAATTGCATGGTCATCACATCGTTGTTATACAATAGAATCTTGATTGAAGTATACAACGATATGATACACCTACCTCTAGGTCCTTTTAGTAAATCCTACTCTACTACATTGTAAGACTTCGCGGTATCTACTGCAATTTCGATGATAAACCCTACAACAATACTATCTAACCATAAATCTACAACGTGCGTAAATTTGTTGTTAACTTGTTGTAACTGCGGGATCTCCACAAGATTCCACTCCAGCTGTCTGATACGATTTGTAGGGTCGTTTTCTTTTAACCTCAATAACCACTCCTACAACAAATGTGGGAAATCACAAAAAAATACCTCATGCAAGTCACTAAACACATATTTGTCAAGATATTTGCATGGTGTCAAGTTAGGGTTTCTGTTATCCTTTTGGGAAAACTCAAGTTCCTATTTTTTCAACCATCTTTCAATCTCTGCCCTCGTTGGATTCCATGGCTTGAACATTCCCTTCTATACTTTCATTCTCTGTGCGATTCTTTCATAGATCCCATCCACTCAATCCTATGTAGTTCCAGCCGACAACAAAACCATTTTTTAGTTTTCGTATCTCTCACTTCTACTTCTAGGGTTGACTCAGATTCAAATCTCAACATATTTCCAACAAAACCCTCTAAAACTATCAACCCTTCTCATAAACCAGAAGGCAACACAATGAACAGAGTGCACTGCGCAGTCTCACCCGAGATAGATTTATGGGTGATTGCAATGCTCAAGTGATTGTTATCTATGAATGAGTGGAGATCTAGGATTGTATTCTACCTTATTCATGCATTCATCATATTATCCATTCAATATTCTTATGACTCATTCATCTTTTAGGCCATGCATGCATTCTAACATATCTCTCTTAACCATTCATTCATGAATCAATCATTCACATAAAGTAAACATGCTATAAACATCACATATAACACAGTTTTTACCGTGGTTCACCCCCCCTGTGATATGTCCACAAATATTTGTTTTCTCTTCTCTTTTATTAGGTCCGTTGTAAAATATAGTGTTGTGCTCATTACATATTTCTTCTTACAAACATGAAAAGGTTCAAGACCCTCTATGAGGCAGACTAGATCACACCAGGCTCCTCATGCTATGATCTAAGCCTCAAAATCTACTTGACTCGACTCTTCTATAGCCTTATTATAATCATACTAGCTATTGACCCTTTATAACAACTCCGATCTTACAACTGTTGAACAATTATTGAACAACCCCCTACCTAAACATCCAAGGTTCTTATTTATACTAGTTTTCAAGCTTATAGATGTTACAATATTTATCCAAAACCCTAACCCTAACATGGTTAGGTCTATCTGTCTACGCACCACGTTGCTTTTTCTCTTGCATGTCACTTTTATTTCTTTTTCTACATGCTACTTTCCCTTATTTCTCTGCATGTTTCTTTCTTTCTTTTGATTGCACGCACTCCAAAATTAGGTCTTCTTTCCAAAATTAGGTCTTTCCCAAAATAGAACTTCTTCTCCAAAACTGTGCCTGCGCTCAAAATAGGCCTGCGCCCAACAAAGTGTATAAATTTACATGGTCCTTTTTTATACAATAATAATCTTATAATGAAAATAGAACCTTCAATAATGAGGTTATTAAATTTGAAAAGCATGCAAGGTTTTACTGATGATGATGATGATAATTAATGTCCACTAAGACCAAATTGGTCTATCAGACCTTAATAAGGTAAGTGATTACTTGGAACTATTTAGAATTTTATTTTTGTGCTTGAAAAGTATTAAGAGAAGCATTCCAAGATCACCATATTTTTGTTGAGTTAAAAGTTTGGTAGTGTGACAAATATTTTGAAATTGAGATCTAACATGGATATATATTGGACATTCTAAGAGAAAGTGTTTTTCATCTTCAACTCTCTTAGTGTCACAAAGGTGATATAATATTTCATCCCACATTGTTTTGGGAATTTACCAATGCTTAGTTTCACTATGGAGTTCATGAGAATTTTTTCTTATTTTAGCAATGCTTATTTTTTTCTTTACACTTTATAAAAACATAATGATATTTTTAATCTTCTAGATTAAGGTTGATAACCTCATTATAATATCCTAATTTTATTTTTCCTTCTAACTTTTTATTTCACCACATTTTCTCCTTAAATTTTGATGTAATAATATTTTTAATATTATCCGTATCCTACAATATGATATCTTCATTTATTCCCCAATGGTTTATCTAGGAATATGAATATTTATACCATCCCCACTTGATCCAAATGTGGTTTTGGCTGGAGTTTGAAGTAGTTTTAGGAAGCCTCTTCTCTTCCATGTTTTCTAACTTGTTCTTATACAATAGGTAAATGGTCATAACTATGCTCTAATGGTGGAAAGATCTTATTCTATGAGGAGGATATGAGAAGGTGTATCTCTTTTAATTTTGATATTATTGGTTATAAAATTATTTTGGATATGCTCTATCTTTCTCCATAACTCTATAGAGATACTACATATCACTCTCCCCACTCTATTTTATAATCAAAAATATTTTTTTTACTGATAAAGAGAAGTACCACCTCTACAAAAATGAAGAAAAGTGCTTCTTTATTCCCCAAAGATTCCTTTCAATGTTGATTCTTTCCTCTATAATGAAAAAATGATCAATAAAGTGACACTTCATTAGAATTTTGGAATATAGAATGTTTCTATTATACACTTGTAAACTAAACTAAGTTAATAAAAAGTGTGCAATTCTAAAAACATCTCTCATTATTCAAGGATGTAATATATTTTCTAACACTCAATATTTTGGTTGCTAGTAGTTGTGTCTTACATGGTTGATCATGTTTTATGTTTAGATTTCATTATTATGGCATATCAATAATTAAACTCAAAATTTTTTGAAGATGTTTGTTGTATAATGTATTTAAAGTATCTAATTATAAAAACATCTCTCAATATTTGTTTAAATCTAATATTTTTTTATCATTTAAAATGGATTTAGGTTGGTTGTAATGTCACTCAATTTCATAGAATTAAAAACTTACAACCTATGAAAATATGTATATGTAAAAATACATTGTATTATGAAAATATTCATTAATTATATTATAACAATATTTTTACCTATGAAAATATGTATATGTAAAAATACATTGTATTATGAAAATATTCATTAATTATATTATAACAATATTTTTATGTAAATATTATATTTATAATATTTCTATGAAAATATTCATTAATTATATTATAGCAATATTTCTATGTAAATATTATAAATATTAATTATATTATAACAATATTTCTATGTAAATATTATATTTATAATATTTCTATTTGTGTAGATTTGATATCTCTTTTTTAATTTATTTTTTTATATAGTAATTTTTGTATTAAAAATAAATATTAAATATCTCTTTTATATGTATAGAGATTTTATTTACATGTATATCTATATTTCACTAAAATATATTAGTATTAGTATAATATAAATTTTATCTATGTGATAAATATCTCCTTTTATGATGTAGATGTACTTTTCTTCTTTCACAATACATTATAAAAAAAGATATATTTCATTTAGTTAACCTTTTAGGTTTTAACTTTTATTATTATAGTATGAATCAAATCATTATTGTTTTTTTTAAATTAATAAAATATTATTTTTTTAATTGGTTTCTATTTTTTTAAATTTAAATTCATCTTAACCTTAAATTAATCAAATTTTGAGTGGGATCAAATCTTTCTTGGTGTAAATCTTAATTGCATCTAAAGATTTTATCCATCTAGATACTTGATAAATTAAGAATTAAAATGGATCTAGACTAGTTTAAGATATTATAATATTTAATATTTAAACATGAAACGTCCCAATATCATTAACTTAATAAATCTAAACATCATTTTTTTTCCATATATCAAAAATATTATTAACGTAATTAAACTATGTACAAATCTATTTTTTAATTGGTTTTTAATTTTTTTAATGTAGATTCATCGGAACCCGCTATTTATCGAGTGTCAAGTGGGATAAAATATCTCAAGGTGTAAACCTTATTTGCATCTAAATATTTGATCCCTCTTAAAACTTGATAGATCTGTAATTAAAATGGATATAGACTAATTTAATATATTATAATATTTAATATTTAAACATGAAATGTCCCAATATCATTAATTTAACAAATTTAAACATTGTTTTTTTCGATATATCAAAAATATTATTAATGTAATCAAACTATATGATGATGATGATGATGATGATGATGATGATTAGCGTCCACTATGACCGAATTGGTCTATCATACCTTAAGAGGGTAAGTGATTACTTGCGATTCTTAAGAATTTTGTTTATGTGCTCGAAAAGCATTAAGATAAGCTTTCTAAGATCACCATAGTTTTGTTGAGTTAAGAGGTTAGGAAGGTTGGTAGTGTGACAAATATTTGAAAAATGAGATCTAATATGGGTATAGGCTGGACAATCTAAGAGAAAGTGTTTTTCATCTTCCACCTTCTTAGTTTCACAAAGGTGACACACTCTTTCATCCCATGGCATTTTAGGAATGACCAATGCTCAGTTTCACTATGGAGCTCATGAGAATTTGTTCTTATCTTAGCAATGCTTATTTTTCACTTTACACTCGTCAAAACAAATAGATAATTTTGATCTTCTAGATTATGGTTGATTACATCCTTATAATACCTTAACTTTCTTTTTTCCTCTAACTCTTTATCACACCACAATTTCTCCTTAAATTTTGATTTGATGATATTTTTAATACTATCTTTATTCTCCAAAATGGTGTCTTCCATGATTCTCCAATAGTTTATCCAAGACTGGGCAATTTTATGCCATCCTCACTTGATCCGATGGTGGTTATGACTCGGTTTTGAAGCAATTTTAGGAAGCCTATTTTCTTTCATGCTGTTTAAATTCTTCTTATACATTAGATATCTAGTCATAGCCATGATCTCAATGGGGGAGAGGCTTGTTTCTAAGAGAAGAATGGGATAGGGCATATTACCTTTTAATTTTGAGATTATAGGTTATAAAATTCTTTTGTATTTGCTCTATCTTTCTCCAGGATTCACAAGAGATATTACAGCCCCAGAATTCACATCCATAAAGAATAACATGTGTAACAAGAGTCTCAAAGAGGAGTTTATTCTTATCCAAAATCCAAAGATCGGATGAATTACAATTGTTTTCAAGCCCATAGTAAGATTTCCATCCCGCAATAATCCTTTTCTCAATGCTATAATTTCATTTGAGCTTGTGGTGAATATCAATTACAAGATATTTGTATGAATTCACTTCCTCCAAGTTTTTGTTGTCATATACGAAGGTATCATAAGTGATTTTATTGGATTTAATAATCATGACCTTAGTCTTATCAGTATTAACAGTCATACGCATATTGGAGCAAGAATCCTTGAGAATTCTTAGTTGGTTTTCAAGATCATGGGGACTCCTTTCCATAAGAACGATATCATCAGCATAAAGAAGAAGATTGATGACTATACCAGTGAGAGTAGGGCTGACACAACCTGTTTTTTCCAAACAATCTTCTAACTTGTCAATGTATATGCCAAAAAGGGTAGAGGACAAGGGACAACCTTGTTTGACTCCAATATTGCAGTTAATATATTTCAACCAACCCTCATTTTTTTTAAACTTAGAAAGAAATTTCTCATAAATCCTTATTGTAGCATCCCTCATCTTGAGATGCACATTTATCTCTTCCAACCTATTCCAAAGGTTTTTCCTAGGAACCATGTCAAAAGCTTTTTTTAAGTCAACAAAACAACAAAAAATATTGGTTTTAGTATAGCATAACACCTTTGCAATGATCCTAAAGGTAACACGATGGTCCATAGTTGAATGATATCTCCTCAACCTGACCTGCCCTTTATCTCTTTTGCCATGACTTTCTAGCCAAAGGCTAATATTTTTTTCCAAAATAATTCCATAAAGCTTGGCTAAAATCGAGCTAATCATAATGGTCCTATAATTAGAGGGAATGTTTCTATCCCCATTTTTTAAAATATGAACAATGAGGCTTTGCATCCAGGGTTTAGGGAAGCTATGCTTGACTGCTAAATTGAAGAGCTTGTGTATGTGAGGGATAAGGATAGGCCGTCCGATTTTAAAAATTCCATTTTGGTAACCTTCAATGTCCTTAGCTTTCCCATTTGCAAGCTTCTTAACCCCTAACTCTATGTCATCTAAAAAAAACCTGCATCCTTTGTAGGGATAATAGGAATGGTGTCCATGGCATTAGGGAACTCATAAATACTTTTAAGGTAGGAATTCCAGTCCTTTAAGGGAATCATATTATTTTCTTTAGTATTGTGGTTTAGAATTTGGCTCCAGAACTTCTTAGGATCTAGCTTAGATAATTGTGAAAGATGCTCTTGCCTTTGATTGATATAGTACATTTTTTTCCTTTTAATTAGGGATTTGTACGTATTGATCTTATCGAGTTTTAAGGACTCATTAGAAGCATCCCTAATGGATTTCCTAGCAATTTTACATTCTTTATCATACCAAGGGTTGATCGTTCTATTATTCTTTTTACGAGACATCTCGAAAGAGAACTTGTTAATATAAGTGGAAAGGGTAGTTGTAAAATTATGATAGAGTTCTTCAATGTTGTCCTTATAAGTTAGGAGATGTAATTTACTATTTAAATCCTTTAAGAAAATGTCAAATTTACTTTTGTCAAAGCACAATTGTCTTTGATTATCATAATTCTCTTGAATGACGCTCATGTTCATGGAAAATTTTAGAGTTAGGGTTAAAAGTTTATGATCATATTTGAGTTCATGGTCATTTAAAAGGTTAAAAGTTGTTATTTGGTTGGAAATGGGGATATCAGATATCACATAATCTATGACACTACTACCTATCCCATGAATACAATTCACTTGGTTGGATTTTGGCCACTTCATTACTCCATTACAAATTATTAGGTCTTGAGAGCTGCAGAACTTGACCAACTCAGTAACAAACCAATTCTCAATTAGGTATTCAGAGCTTCTTTTGTAGCTATTAGATCAAACAAGGTCCTCATCTAGCCATAAAGGATTATGATTGGAATTAGTGCTTAAAATAGTAGCTTGTTTAGTTGCAGTCATGGCATTAAAGTCTCCTAGCAGGAGGATATTACCTTCATTTTTCAAATTATAAATATTGTGCCCTAAATAATTATAGGGACAATTGCTATCTAGATTGTTTTTCTTATAAAAAATAGAATTAATAGGTGCAAAATAGCAAATTTCTATATCCATCTTCTTAGCATTGGTGTTTAAAATTTCTATCCAAATACATATTGATTTAGAGGGTCAATCTTATGAAGTTGAATGTGAGGAGAACTGCTCTTTTTAATATAACAAGTTATGCCTCATATCCCTCTACGATGAGACTCTTTGTTCCATGTTGACCACAAGACAAATCCTTTTATGCTAGGGACCTTAGACTCTTCATGCTCCCAAGTTTCAATTAGACAAATAATATCAATATCACTCGGGATCCAACTTATCATAGGACCTTTGCGCCATGGAAAGCCATGACAATTCCAAAAAATGATCCTGAGTGTCCCAAATTCCTGTTTATTATTATCCTTCTCGTCTCTATCCATAACAATAGCTTTTTGATTTCTAATTATTGCCCATTTTCCTTTTTTCCTGGCTTCTTTTACCTTTTGAACTTCCTTCCTTAATTCAACTTGGTCTTCGGGAAAGAGGTCTTCATTTATAAATATTCCTGAGCCTTTTAAGCTCAGCGATTTACTGAGTATGCTATATTTATGGTCATTACAACTTACTTTGACACAAATCAACCTATCTTTGTGATCAATTATTTTTCCTAGCCTCTTTGCTTCTATGAGGTAAGTTATATGAATTTGTGATTTATTATTTAATTATTCTTTTACTATTGCTAGCATATCCTCCTCTTGATGTTCTTTTATACCAAAAATTATGAGGTTCAAGGCTTTTTTATTACACTCATGGTCCAATTCAATTAGCTTATTCATTTCCTCTTTGATGGGTTTGATATCCAATTTGTTTTTCAGATTACTAAGGGTCAAATTGTTGGTTAATTTTTCTTCTAGCTCTTTAATCCTATCTCTCAAGTTGTGATTTTCTTTAGTCTCTCCTTATTGGGTTGATTGTTTATGTTTTTCCATTTCTTAAATCCTATCCTTCATTGTCTATAATTCACGCTTGACCCCTAAGAATCTATCATTTATTTGAGTTTGAATAATATCTTTGATGAGTCTAATTTTTTAATCAAGCATTACCTCTAACTCTATTTGAAGTTTTAAGTCTATTTCTTTACTCCTTTCTTTTTTAATGATTCTAATATATACAAATTTATAAATATTATTAATTTAAAAAACTTAAAACGTTAAATTTCTCAATATCTTCAAATAATCTCGTCAACATACATAACAAGAACTTAAACTTAATCAACTTAAACATGATACTCGAGAGTTATGACATTTATGACATAAATGTCCAAATTTCACATGTTAACAATATCGATCAACCGTTGTGGACCACAATCATAGCTTTCTTGAGGAATATCATAATCATTTCCTCCGAGAGACCCTTCGTAATAAGCAATGCTATCTCCTAGGTTATTTGATTGCAATGGAATGCAAACCTCGAATTTTAGAGTGCGTAGCACATGTGAAGGAAAAAGAACGTATGGATTGATTTTCTCTTTCAAAAAGTATGAACCCAGTGATAAACATTTCTATTATCAAGCTTATCTGTGATAAGCATTTCTATTATCAAGGTTATCTGGTTATTTTTTACATTCACATATCTTTCATATCTTCTACATTAATATGCATATACTCTACATTAATATGATAATAAGTATCACTATCGTTAAAATATTTGCTTTGAAGTCGTCAGCAATAAACCAACAAGATCACCATTTGCTCGAATTGCTTTGAAGTCGTCACCAAATAAACCAAAAGTTCAATGGGAAGAAGATGTGGCTACCATATTAGTATTTGCTCGAATTGCTTTGAAGTCGTCACCAATAAACGAACAAGATCAATGGGAAGAAGATCTGGCTACCCCTGCCAACACCGTAATAATTAATGAGAGGTTAATTTCATTCTTTTCAGTCCTACCCATTCCAATCGATCTTATGAAACACACGGCCACCATGTTAACAGTAAAGCTGCTGTTGGACGCATTAAAACTATGTAAACTTAGAAGACTACAATCTTCAATCTCATTATAGGATCCATTCTGTAAACCGAGCTTTCAGTCTTGGGAACAACATTCATGCTTTATATAAATCGGAGTATCAGTTGGCTCTAAGGTGATCATGAAAACGGTATGTTGAGGCACACCATACCGAATCTAACAACCTCAACCCTTGCCCTAGTTCAAGCCAGTGGAAGATAGTTCACTGATTGCCTTGATAGGAAATCGATCTCATGTAACACCTCATACTGACACCGTAATAATTAATGAGAGGTTAATCTCATTCTTTTCAGTCCTACCCATTCCAATCGAACGGCCACGATACCACAATCAATTACAAGCTTTTGACGCATTGTAATGTTTGTGGGGAATGGTCCATAAAACATAATTCTCCAAAACCATTCTTAGAAGACTACAATCTTCTGTAAACCGAGCTTTGAGTCTTGAGAACAACATTCATGCTTTATATAAATCGGAGTATCAGTTGGCTCTACGGTGGTCATGAAAACGGTATGTTGAGGCACACCAAACAGGCCTTAACTCCTGTTTTAAAATCATGCGTTTGGCATGGACAACAATATCTGTTGTGGTCACGGCAATGGTATGTTCGGCCTCGGCAAACGGATGGCGAGGCAATAAGTTCCTCTGGCCGTATCTGCAGGTTGTCGTCATGGTCTCACATGGAGAAGCTTTGAATGTGGATGGATAGCGGTTTTAAATTTCATAGGTTTGGTAAATTTTAATGCCAACTACAAAACAAGTGAAATTTCATCATAGGCGTTGTGTTATTGCCGACTTAGCCATACTTTTAAGCACAGTTTCATGAGTCAAATGACCTCCTCACATGAATGAGTAGCTACCATATGTTATGGCTTTGCAATGGACAAAGCAACGACAATTTGTTTCTTTCTCATTCAACTTATCACTCCACTAAAAAATTGAAGCATGTATTCATTCATATATCTCCTTGTATTTACTAAGTGTGGGTCCCCTAAAACATCATTATGATAGAAAATGGAATATTTAGAAGCTTTTTGCAAATACTTGAAGACTCTTTTCACTACAACCCAATGCTCACATCTAAGATTAGCCATCAACTGACTCAAGGCTTCAAGTGCTTGAGCAATGTCTAGTTTAGTACACAACATAACATGCATCAAACTATCAACTACACTAGCATATAAAAAATAATCCATATCCCCGATGTGTGTGGGTGTTGTAGGAAACAACTCAACTGAAATCTTAGTTCCCATAGAAATTAGAACACTCTGGTCTACAATCTACCATATGAAAGCTTTGCAGCACAAAGCTTACATATTTACTTCGATTAAAACAATTTTTTTTATTTGTTTTGTCTCTCATAATCTCCATTCCTAATATATATTTTGTAGCCCCCAAGTCTTTCATATCAAACTATACTAAAATTTGAGACATCAAATCATGAATCACATACTTATTGTGACCAAAGCATAACATATCATGGAGTGATAACAAGGAAATGACCACCACAATGTTTTTAATACACATAGTGATCTCATTTGGATCTCATAAATCCCAATCCCAACACAAAAGAATCAAACTTTTGATACCACATTCTAGGAGATTGTTTGAGAGCTACAAATATTTTTTTAATTTGCAAAGAAATGAATATTTTCCCTTTTCAATGTCGTTCTTTGGTTGTGTCATATAGATCTCCTCCTTCAAGTCACCATGTAAGAATGTTGTTTTCACATCCATGTATTATATCTCTAAATCAAATGTTGTTGCTAGAGATAATAGGTGCCTAATAGATGTTAACTTAGCAAATGGGGTAAATTTCTCACCAAAGTCTAGCCCCTTAACCTCAAAATATTCTTTCACAACCAACATTTCCTTGTTCTTTTCAACATTCTCATCTAAATTGATCTTCTTTTTGAATACCTATTTACATATAATAGATTTATGTCCATCGAGAAATAGTACCATGTCCCATGTATCATTCTTTCTAAGTGCATAAATTTCCTCATACATGGACAATCTCTAAGACTTCTTATCTTCCATCTCCATTGCATCATTCACAATTCTAGGATCATCAGTGTTGGCAAATAAAGAAAATATACATCTAAAATAACACTTACTATACTTATACATGTCTAATTTTCTTCTTGTAAAGTGGACCTCCTTAAATTTTGAGGTGGAATCTCTTCCTCCTCTTATAAACTCTCTAAACCATCTTCCTCATCAGGTACATCATGAACTTCTTGTTTATTTTTTGGTCAATATTTCTCATTCTTGTGTGGTTGTTGAACCACTAACTTATTCTCATCCACTTCTAGCTACACCACTATGGGAGAAGGCTTAGCTTATCTACACATATCATTCGTACTATACAATAATTTTCCAACCATAGGATCCCAAAGCTTGCATCCTTTCACACCATTTCCATACTAGATGAAGATACATTTCACATCCTTGTTATCCAACATCATGCACTTCTCTTTAGGCACATGAGATATTCCTCACAACCAAAAACATGAAGATGTTGAAGTGAGGGCTTCTTTCCCACCAGACCTTCATATGGGTATAATCCAAAAGAGCTCATATGGGAGACCTTTTAGTCAAGTAACATGCAATAGAAATTTCTTTTTCTAATAAATTCTTCTCTAAGCCAACTCCACTAAGGATACTCCTAGCTCTCTCCATTAATATCCAATTCATCCATTCTGCAACTCCATTTTTTTAAGGGGTATACAAAATTTTCTTATTTCCTTCAATGTCATTCTCCTTACAAAACTTATCGAAATCTAGAAACATAAAATCACCACCATTATCAGTCCTCAACACCTTAATTTTCCTACCAGTATGATTTTCCAAGAGTTCTTTAAACTCCTTAAACTGACTAAATCCCTCATATTTAGTTCTAAGAAAATAAACCCACGTCCTTCTAGAATAAGCATCAATAAATGACACATAATACAAAGCTTTAAAAATAGAATTAACTTTAACTAAACCAAATACATGAGAATGAATTAATTCCAATAACCTAGAAGATTTGTGAGAACTAGAATAAAATTGAACACAACTCTTCTTTACATATATGAAATTCTCACAAAAGTCAAATTCAAGAGATCAATCTATTGACAATATTTTTTTTTCAAGGCTCATAGACCCTTCTCACCTATATGGCCCAATCTTTGATGTCATATCCTACTAGTGATCAACATTTATTCACTGCTACCACTCAATAGTTATTCCTTGCTATTTATTTTTATTCTCTACTCCACTATAGGACTACAAAATGTATAACACACATGTCCCAACATTTAATCCATGTTTCTTTCTTGTATATCATGATATTATTATGGGTATCTTTTCAACTATCTAAAATATCATGGTGGAACAAAATGGGTATTCAAATATCTATAAAATAGTTGGTGTGACTAAACTTGAATGTTTGAAAATGAGTTGGGTGCTCATAATTAGCAAGAAACACTATTTTTTCTCTCCTTGCAATGGTGGAAATCCCATCCTTTGAAGAGAATATTATTGTAACACTCACCCCTTAGGCGTACATATTACAAACATATATTAATTTATCTATTTCCTAGTCATGCTTTAGATTCCCATCCTCCTCATACTTCAATTATTTCTAGGTCTCCTTCGAACATCTAATCCTAGTGAAATACAATGAAAATATACCATTTTTGGGTCCAATCCTTAACCTAATCGTGGGCCCTGAATTCCAACAACCCCATATAAATATGTGGGGGTTTTGATAACTAGAACCACTAGTATAGACCACTCATTTGGCCAAATGTATTCCTAGACTCCCTAAACTCCCTGAAAATCAAGATGCATAATGGATAATTGATCTTACCCATGGAATGGTTTCCGTGTGTTTTGAACGAGCTCACGTGAGTTCTCCCAAATAAATCCAAGGGACATTGAATGTTGGATATACCAAATGGAAATCATACCCTTTCCCTCCCCTTTCCCATAATATTGTTTATCATCTCTTTGAGTGTCATGTGGAGTTCATCCAACAACCAAAATAAAGCATAGAACAATCTTTGTGGTTTATAGGAAAGTCCCTTCAAATATTCACCCGAGTATTCATAGTCTATAGATATATCATAGCTCAAGGAGTCTTGTCTCGGTGAAATATGTTTTCCATGATTCTATCAAGTGAACCTAATGTCTTCGAATCATAAATCTAATTAACATAAAGAAATGAAAACTCATCCCCACATTCCTTTTATAGGTATCAATGAGAATTTCTATAAACATGGGATGTTCAAATATTTACCCACCATCATTGATCCTATGGTGAAGACATGATGTTATTCCCTTTGTTAATTTCTAGAAATATGATGGTCATCGATATTAGAAAGGAAACTTTATTAAGAATTAAATAAAAAAAGTTACAAATAATATCCACCATTGATCTATCTTTAATTTGATGGTTGTCAGATTTCGGATGTGCCCTCATCTAACCTACTACTCAAATTTTGATATAGGATGAGGCGTCTTTAATTGGAATTGATCCAAAAACCATCACTTCTTCCCACATGGATGAGGTGCATGACTCATGTACATGCGATTTGGAACAAAAATCAAAGAGGGAATAGTCTACAAATTTGAAAATTAGCTTAGATTGATATGACTAACCACAAAATTTACCTCATGGTGATACTTTATTGGTTTTTAATATTCTTTATAGTGAAAACATAGTCAACTAATTATCTAGTTGATGTTGATCTACTAGGTGAATGTTTGACTCGATGGTTAAGTCAAGTCGATGGTCAGGTCAACTCAAGTCGAAGCTTGACTAGATGGTTGACATGTATTTGATTGGTGGTCGACTTGATAGTCGATTGGTATCTAGTTGTAGATTGATAGGTGGTCGACTAGTTCATAGTCAAATGGAGGTTCACTAGTTGTTTACTGTAACGAAATCCCAAGATTCATGGGATTGCAACCAATTATCTTCATGGATATATAATTTTTTTTGGGTGCCATGAATTAGGGTTTTTTGTGTTGTATATGCCTATAAATATGTCATGATTTATTACCATCTAAATTTGTTGGAACACTATGGTAGAAGATCCATGAGTCTATAAATTGTCATGAATATGAAATATGAATGGTTGCAAAGTTGTTCTTGCATAAAATAAAGGGAGTAGGATGACGATTGTGTCGTAGGTGTGGATCAAGGTTAGTCATGTAACTATTTATTCAATGAATGAATAAGTCAATGAAGGAGAAGAGTCACTTAAGGAATGTTGGTTTTCCTATTTAAGGGTTTCCTAGGTAAATCTCTATGTCCTATGTGTGATTGTCATTGTTACTTTCTAGTTTGATTCTATCTTCTCTCTTTTGTGTGGTTTATATTTCCCTACATTTGGTCTTAGAGCTCGTATTGTTTCTTTGTTGCTACATTTGGTATAAGAGAAAGGTTGAGCAGATCTAGATAAGAGTAGATCGTGGATTCAAGAGTATTCCTTTGTTTCCAAGGGTTTGAATCGTTCATGGATATGTAATAAACCTAAGTCTAGTGGGAGTTGTAAGGTAGTGATTTGTTCTTGAAAGAATGGAAATCATTTCTAAGATTGAGATAGAAAAACTTATTGTCCATAATTTTGAGTTGTGGAAGATTAAAATGGAATATCTTCTTGTAGATAGAGAACAATAGGTAGATATGGATCTTGTAACAACTTCAACAGGTATTTCAAAGGAAGATTGGTAGAGACTCGATAGAAAGGCGAGGAGTATGATTCAAATTTTTCTTGTAGATTCAGTATTGTTGAATTTCTTAGTCGAAGACACTACAAAGAAATTGTGGGATAAGTTGGGGAACTTGTACCAGTCGAAATCCCTAGTAAAAAAGTTGTTTCTTCAAAAGAAACTGTACCTTATAAGGATGAGTGAAGGGAAATCAATAAAAACTCACATGAGCGCATTCAATATTGTGATTAGTCAGATATTGTATGCGGATATTAAAATCACTCAGGAGGAGAAATGTATAAGTTTTTTGTGTTCTTTTCCATATTCATGGGATAGTATAGTCGTGGATATTTGAAGCAATTCGACCCCATTAACACTTGAATATGTGGTGGAATCACTACTATTAGAGGAAATGAGGTAGAAAAACATGGAAGGACAGACCAAGGATTCCCTAGTGGTGAAAGGTCAACAATTGAGAGAGGAAAAGGTAAATTCTCCAATAGAAATTGTAAGTGAAGGGGTATATCTAAATCCATAGTTTAGTCAATGAGAATATGTCATAAATGTGGTAAAGATGGACATTACAAAGGGAATACAAGTCAAATGTTGTTGAGAAAACTTATACATCTGATGGGAATCAGTTGAATCAAGGAAATACTTCTACATACTAAGGAGGAGATGTATATCTAGCATCCACCATTACATAGTCATATAATGATGTTTGGTTGATCAAATTAGGTGCATATTTTCATATGATACCTCATAGAGAATGGTTTTGTGAGCATGATAAATATGAAGGAGGAGATGTATTCTTGGGGTGTGACTCGAAAAACAACATTTTTGAACAAGGTAGATTCTGACTATGGATAAAGGATTGGAGAAGTAGAACTCTTCTAGGTTTGCTACATATTCTGGGTTTGGAAAGAAATCTCTATCAAGACAATGAGTGATGTAGGTGTGCACATGGTATTTGAGAAGGATTCATGAAAAATGGTTACAGGAGTGGTGGTATTGATGAGAGGATCTTGGATTAGAACCCTCTACAAGTTGTTGGGGAGTTTTGACTTAACTAGATGCAAAAATACTATTGTTTTGGTCCACTCAACTGTGCTTTACTCGACTCAAATCAACTGTGACTTGACTTGACTCGACTTGACTATGACAAACTTAGTTTTTTATTTTCTAATCAACCTAACCATGATATTACATCAAAATATGGGACATATTGGAGAAAACGGGCTTCATTTTATGCAAAACAAAGGTATGGTCAAAGGTTTTCCTTATTTCTCTTCGGAAGTTGATTTTTGTGAACATTGCATTTATGGAAAACATAACTGTGTAAGATTCCCATATGGAGCTGTAAGGGAAAAAGGGATTATGGAATTAATACATAGTGTTGTGTTTGGGCCTATATCAGTCCCATCACTAGAAGGATCTTTGGGTTGTGTCTCCTTCATAGATGATTTCTCTAGGAGGACATGGCTATATTTCTTGATAAAGAAACCATAGGATCAAATGGAAAAAGAACCAGAGAATATGGTGTTTGACCTAAGGAATGAAGAACATGATCCATATGAGTTGACTGAATCAAATGAAGATGTGGAACTATAGCCTCCAATGGTAAGGAGGTATGAGCAATTAAGGAAACAAGATAAAATTTATATGTTATTTTCCACCGATGGAAAACCCAAGATGGACAGGGAGGCAGTCAACTCGACAGAGGGTAAAATATGGAAGGAGGCCATGGTCGAAGAAATTGAATCCTTGCATAAGAATGAGACATGGGATTTGGTAAAACTACCTAATGGAAGGAAAACTATCAGTAGAAAGTAGGTGTTCAAGAAGAAGTTGAATACAACAGGTCAAGTCGACAAGTTCAAATCTCAACTAGTAGAGAAAGGTTATTCCCAAGTCGAGGGAGTCGACTTAGGTGATATTTTCTATTATGTTACAAAATGTAATTTTATGAGAGTATTAATTCCTCTAGATCATTTGATATTGAGAGTAGTTAATGATAAAAAAAAATTGTGATTGTGCCCAAATGTCTCATTCTGCTACTTTTGTAATTTTATTTTTTTTGCGAGTGAGGAATATGAAGAGCCATTTTGGAAAATGGCCCTAGTCTCATGATGATTTCTTTTTTATGTAAGCAATCACTCCATTTTATAAAAAGGGAGGACCATCCATGAGAAAGGGCTTTTCCCTTTTAGATGTAGCAGGATAGTATTTTTACTGAATGTGAATTTGAACAAGAGACATTTCTTAAGATTGTAGTGTCAATGTATATGAATGTGACTATTCAATTTATGCATGTTTAATTCTATAGTATATGAATGTTGGCCTATGAATTACTTCTAAATTAATGTTTCTATGATTTTCAATTTGAGTACAACGACTGTATGATTCAATAATGAATCAATTATTTGGTTCTAACTAGTTACGTTATCAATCCTTCATGTTACTTGTTATATGAATTTATTTTATACAAGTAATAAAAATGTTTTACTGCACTCATTTTTTAGTTTTCTCCTGTTCAGGATAGGTTAGTTTAGAGTATTTTAGAATATGCATCTTAGGACTCCAATCAATTGTCTTATATTAGAAGTAGTTTGTTAGAATTTTTATCTTAAAATCATATGAGAACCTTCGGTTCTCAAATTCATATTTAGTCCACATAGTAGTTATATTGGGAACCAAGCCAAAATCTGGTCGGAAACACTATCCCAAACGACAGTGGGTCTAATTGGGACCTGTCATCAGGAATTCTCCCTCATTTGATTGAACGGGTCAAGAATGCCCATCAACACTTACTCTATGAGAGAATACGAGAAAAAGGAGTTTGTGTGTAGGAAGAAACATGAGTCATAGTTAGAGAACAGAGTCGGAAGAATATCCCGATGAACAACAATTCGATCAAATGCACAAATCACGAAGGAATAGTTATGAGAGACCACGAATGAAAAAGGGATCAATCATAGACTTAAAGTCAATATCTATGAAATTCACGAGGTTCAAAAGTTCAGAAATTGACAATTGTGATTAAATATAGGATAAGATCTCTAACAAATCAACGATTCTCATTGACCTTCCATTGTACCTTGAAAGGGACAAAATGTGTGTTGTCTTGGAGCCTTTCTATCTCCTACCAAACTTCTATTCTGACGCAATAAATTCGAGAGTGAAATCCAAACGTCTATCAACGAAGGAAATCAACGATCTAGATTGATCATTGATTGAATCAACGAATATTCACCATTCATCGAAATAGATCTAGAGAATATCTAATCGCCCATAGAAAATCTAGTTTAGGATCTTGTTACAAAACTCTAATAAATACAACATCGAAGAATATTATTTTTTGATACTGTCCATTCAACATTGAGAATATTGGGGAAGTTTCACCACTCTGAAATCAGGGCATCGAAGAATATTTCGTCACAACTTTGTTTTAGGTGTCAACACATCTGATCATCCATTTCAATAAGCGCTCAATGGTGGAGACTGAACACGATTCTACTTCGAAATATTTCTACACCGTCAATTCAGAAAACAATCAACGATCACGATTAAAGATTATTTGGAGCCTGAAAGAGACCATTCGAAGTACTAACTCTGACCATTTGAAGTTCAAATGTGAATGTTGTTGCATCGAAAATATATGATCATCCATTCAAAAGCATATCAACGTCTGAAGAAAGTTTCACTCTAGAAATCTAGTCACAGTTTAAAGCCTGTGAAATTTGTGAAGAGAATAAGCATGTGGATCTAGTGCTTGATCACGTGAAGAAGAGAAAGGGCCTAACGTCTAATTGAATCTACAATTAGTTGAGTATGGGATTCGATCTGAGGCCACATTAGTTGTCACATCAACCTAAGAAGACACATTAGCATAGGCATCCAAGTCAGCAAATCACACATCATATTGATATCAGAGTGCGAGCCATCTGAGTGTTTGAGTGAAAGGTTTCACTAAAACTTTGAATCAACAAGAATTGTTGATCTATCGAATCCATAGCGAGGATATATGGATCGTCAATTGGAGAGACTCTAGTTGAAGTAGATTGGTTGACTACAGTGAAGGTACTCTAATGTAGGATCATTGAGGAGCAATCTAGACCATCATTCAGTGTGTAAACAAGATGCGATGACAACCTGTTGATGACCAAAATTGACCATGATCAACATTGAGGAAATCACCCGGTCAGAGCCCCAATTAGACCCTTTTTTGTTTTGTATGGTTATCCTAACTAGTTTCAATGGGTCTAGTTACCTTTATCTAATGTAACTTAAACTAACTAGTAATCTAATATATGCTAACCTCTATCTTAACTAAATTTAAACTAAGCTCTTTGCTTGTTGATATAAAATATCACTTGTTTTTATCAACTAGAAAAAGAGAAAACGTGCCCTTAAGAATTACCCTAAAAGGATATCTTTTAGATCAACTGAAACAATGGCTCAACTAAGCCACACAAATGTTTGCTCCAAAGTATGGAGACTTTAACATAATATCTAATAACAATTCAAGTTTTAATAAAGAAAGTTAACAAAGCATATGAATTAAAGAACAATCTATATTCACTATTCAAATACATTCGCTAATCTAATATAAATAATCAAATCCCAGGACTAACTCATGTATGTCAAAAGGAAGAAATATCAATGGATGAAGATATAGATCTATCCAAACATTATTGCAATTAGTCAACTGTAAATAAAATGAATATTTGTTTAAAAAGTTAAATCAAACTTCATTTATAAAAGCATTCACAAATATGTTTTTGCAGGTACTTATGCAACAATATAAATTAATATAATCGAACAATAGTGATCAATTATTAAATTTCGATATTGAAACACAAGATAAAATAAAATGATTTTGATGAATAATGAGAAAACAAAACACCAACAACAATACTTAGTATATTTTCTCCCATTGAAATATGAAATCAAAATGATCTGGCGATTATATTACAGAAAATGATCAAAATGATCCAGCGATTATATTACAGAAAAGGACTAAACAATTTCTTTTTCTGAAATCTAAATGCTTGATTCCATCTCTTCATACTCTTTTATAATAAATAGTTATGAAATACAAAATAAAGATACGAAATATTTCCTCAAAACTAGGAGCGAATCATATCGAACTTAATGATTACACGTTCTAAATGTATAAATAAAAGGTTTTAATCATAACTAAGTCTTTAACAAACTTTCAAAAATGAAAAGTCATTGTCTCAAAAGATCTTTGAATAGCCAACAAGCATGAACAGACTAACAATCATGATAAAATTGAATTGATCATTTTGATAATTGTTTTATAAGCCAATTGTTAGTCTTCTATCGAATACCTGTAAATCAAAAATAAAACAAATTAACAACAACCTCCCTTTAAATAGAGTAGCTACATAATCTACAATTCTATAGTTGTTCTCAAATAAGCAAATAAAATTAATTAAAATGAATAAAAATGAATTCATACCTAAAAAATGAGCAAAATCCTATTTACAGAATTGGACATTAATGAGTAAGATTCTTTAGATATGAGGTTGTGAATACATTAACTTCTGAAGACTTTACAACCATTGGACCTTCAACATTTATAGTCTTTTTCTTCAAGTCAACAATTTGTTTTTCATATTGTTTCATGATAGATCTATCATGTGTCCTTAACTGATGGTTTTCTAATTCAAGCTCAATGATATTGATTTCCAAAATAGGCACTATAACACAATACTTTTATTTCCAGAATAAAGTTCCAAAAACAAGACCATCATGTCCCTTATCTTTCACATCTTGATTAACAGTAGGTGACAACCCATCCTCTTGATTCAAGCTAAAATTGCATGACTGTTTAAAATATTTGGAAGGAGAAGTTTTAATCTCAGTATTCGATTCATCATCAAGAATATGAATCAAAGATATTGAATTTGACATCTTTCCTGGCCATTCTAGATATCCTTCTTGCCTAACACTTTCCTTTAAAATAATTTTTTCTATCTGTTGTTTCAGACAAATATTCAATAGAAGATTTTGTGGTTGTAGGGGTATGAGATGAAGGGCGATCCATGTGGGATTGACCTACAGGATCGAATTTAACATTAGCAATTTCATTAGTAATTACAGGGTCAAAATCGAGACTTGATTTCTGGCTCATACTACGAGTTACTCGTGGAAATGCTTCCTCATGCAACGAAGAATGAGGAGACCTATCATGATAAACTCTAATCAAATTATTTAATTCAAACCATGAGTCGTGTTCCCGTAAATGATTAGCTATAATAAGGGTTTCACAGAAATGATTTCTCTGAATAAAACTTTCCCATGAATCCCCAATCTAAGCTAAATAATGTTCAAATAAAATTATGATAATCCCATGATGGAACATACTCCTATCAGGATTACCAAACCCTCTTTGATAAAACCTTGCCATTTTTGACATACTCTTATGAAAATAGTATGGAAAATTTAATGAATAACCTATGAAAACCATTAAAATCATGAAATGGTAATAAAATACCAAGCCATAGCAGCCTTTAGAAGTGGTATATTTTTTAATAATCAGCACCAGGTCACGCCATTGTTTTTTAATATTAGTGACAAGCATACCTTTGATATTGTATGACACCTTCTTTGATGCCAATAATTCATTCCAATGAATTTCTTTAACTCGGAAGTTTTTTGACCACTTCTTTCATGTAGTTGAAAAATGAGTTGTTGATTAATTGGGTTGGTTGTCATTGATGTCAACCCTTGAAGAAAGTCCAGTAGTGAATTCTGATAGCACGAAGGTTTGGGTAATGAACCCAATTTTGTTTGATGGATAATGGTATGAGTTTTGATATATTTGTAGGTAAGACTATTCTAGACAGATAGTACATGTCATGTCATTTTCCCTTTTACTCCTCATATCAACCTTTGCAAAATAGTTTATCCAAAATAATAGTGGTATATCCTAGTGGAGTGTGTATTCCCTTATACTCCTCCATGAGTTAAACAAGATCAACCTTGCAACCAAGAAATAAACAATACCAAGCATAAATTCCTTACCTAGTCCAAGCATTAACAAGATAAACTCTTCCTTAGCAAGAATGTTCCACTGCACATGAAAGAACAAGCATCAAGAGAGATAGAAGACCACTTTCTTCCTCCAATAGACAAGTTGTACCATCACAAGAGCATCAAAGAGAGAGAGATGCAATTTTCCAAAAGAGGGAAAAAATTTCAGCCAAGTCTCTCACTCAAGAGAAAGTGAGTTTTGTCCAAATGAAAAGACAAGGTCTATATTTATCCCGGACTTTGTAAAATTAGTTTGTCCACATAATTAGGGTAAAAAAAAAATAAGGAGGCCGAACTCCTTAATTTTCCCCTTTACAAAATATAATTTTTAGTTAAAACATAAGCATGCCTTAAAAGATGACATCATGCCTCCTAGGGTTGATGTTTTGGCATAATGAGCAAATTGTTGAGGAAGTTGAGGAATTTGTTGGGCCTCCAAAGGCCTAGTATACATGGTGCAGAGTCTTCCTCCATTACAACATTCCAAGTCATATTTGAATCATCACCACCATCACTAAATTATAGCCCCAAACGTGACACCATGCTCTAAAATGAGACGTTTTGAGCCTTTGAGTTCAAACGTTGGGCAAATGGGGGCTAGATATCATTCTTCTAGGTGTCCTCTCATGCCTCTAAAGGAAACGTTCATCATCCAGTTGTCCAAGGAGATGGGGTGAAACATCCATCCTGTGGGATTCATGCCCCAAGTGAAGGTCCAAGTGATATTCTGCCTCTATGAAATAGCTTTCCATATGTCAAGGCCCTGCAAAGACAAGAAAATTCTCCCTCCAATGGATGACAAGTAAAAAGCATCATGTCAAGTAAGAAATACATAATAAAATAACCACCCAAACATGCGCATCAAATCCCCCCTCTCAAAATAAATAGATGCTCAAAGACCTTATGCAACTTGCCAAATTTAGGTATGGGAGGGTTGTCATGGTGACCTATTGGGTGAATCATTCCTTAAGTCGAGTGTTTACTAGGTGGACCCTCTCTAAGTCATGTGAAGAGTATGAGGTGGATGGGGGTAATAATTTTGGGCATGGGGTTTCTTGACATACAAGGGATCATATTGTCTCATTTATGGGTGCCTTTGTAGAGGGTGTGTTTCCCTTCATACACGATGCATGATTTTTTACAAGCCCTTTTTCCATTAATTTATTAGAGTGCTCTCAAGTTGAAGCTAAAGTGAGACTTCTACCTAAGCATGAAAAACAATTTCCACCTTAACTCTACCTTGGTCATAATGTGCTTCCCTTAGTTGAAAACGATGTGTGGGACTTCTACCTAATCATGAAAAACATTTCCCACGCATGCTCTACCTTGGTTGGAATTTTCAATTAGTTATTATTTTACAGGTCCCTCAAATTTTTGTGAGAACATTTCATTGTTCTCGGGATCCCTGGGTGAGCATCTAGAAGGTTTATGATTGGATTTTATATTTTTTCCAGCTGCAATCCTCTAGGACTTCAACCCCTTCTTCCTATGCAATGAGGTACAAGCACTTATTGGGTCAATGTAGCTCGAAAAACCAAAAGATGAGGAAAAAAAGGGAAATAAGCATGGAAAGTGGCAAGTATGTGTGGGAGTGTTACGGTGATTCATAAAGGAAACCCCCTAGAAGAAACCCTTTCCCCGAGGGTGACAACTTACTAGGAAACAATGTCAACCACCAAGGTGAAATAAGGCAAAGATCATTATTTCCAAGAAAACATTTTCAAAATCAAGGAAGAACCCTTTGCAACCTATTTATATGCTTCATTTATTAAAATGACACTTACCACAACACTAGAATCATTACCTCATGGAACAATATATGTTGTCCTTTGTGAGCCAAGCTTGTGTGGTGAATGGTGCAACCATCGATTCCATGGTCATGGGTGGTGTGATGTGGGGCTCTACCTGTTGGCTTGTCTCTCGATACTCCATGTCTACAACCTGAGGGCCTCAAGACGTCATCTCCTTAGTTATCCTTACAAATGGGGTATAACAAGCCACATGAAAATTTGTTCCTTTGTCGGACATTTGATTTTCCATAATCCCCCCCACCATATTTGAGGCTCAACTCTATTCTCTTGGGATAGTGCTTTATATCTAATCGTTGGTTCATATTTTCATGTTGGGTTTAGGGACCAAATCTGAGATAGTCAACAAAGAACCGTAGAGGGATATTGTGTAGGTGTTGGGTTCCAAATTGGACACATTCTTGTATAGATTTCTACCTCATTGTTCCATCATTTCACCATTCCTATCATCATAATATTCCTCATTTCACCATTTAAACATCCCAAAATCACCCCTTGTCCATATTATGTGAAATTTCTTATTTCTAATGAAATTATGAATTAGAGGATGCGTTTTTATGAATTCCAACACCGCAATTCAGTTCTGATACCCAATCTCATAGTTTATCATACTTGCGCATATCAAGGGAAGAATTGAAGACATGGGAATGGTCACTAGGACCCTCAACATGGTTTTGTATTCATCATTTCATACCCAAGTCGAAGGTATCCATCTCTAGTGCATGGTCAAAGATCTAATCGAATTTAGAAACAATTTCCAAGCAGTGATATTCATACATGATTTTTGGATTGATAAAGGTGAATATTGAAAATCGGGGACATGGGTTTTGTTTAGAACGAGCCCATTCAAGGGACAAATAAGGAGATTTCTCCAAAAGCGAAAGATCTAGGAGATATGAGTGGTTTTCTAAAATGGATTTTCCCATATCCACTGTTGTAAACGCATATGTGTTATTCTGTAATTAAAATTGTTTTGAAATTATGTGGGTTTTGGATTTCCAAGATCCCATTTTGTAATGTATAAATATTAGTCATGTGAATCTCCAAATACACATTGGATATGATATCAAATTATTGTACTTATGAATTCCTTATTGGATATTAATACAAATCTAGTTACTGTCCATTAAATGTGTTGAGTGTTTTAGCTATCTAAGTTCAGTTTTATAGTTTTTCTCCAGTAGTGTTCACTGATCCAAGAGCCCCCCCCCCTGAGTGAGGAGTTCTTTGCATATACTTTAGTTAGTGTTATTTCAATTTATCAACTGTGTGATTTAATTTATGTTCTTTCATTTCATTTATGATTTTTGTTTACAACACACATGAATACTAATACACATAAATTGTTGATTGAATAAATATTGTTTTACTTCAATTACATAAACCTTCATTAAGTGAAATGATTGAAAACCTATAATTCTCTTGCAACTAAAAATCCAGTAGGTTAATGATTTCAAGTGTTCAGAATCATTCCTATGTTTTTTCATTAAATTTGTTTCTTTAAATTTTACATCTACTTTATTTTTTGTGGCTAAGTAGAGACTATGTTTCTGAATCCGAACAATAATAATTTGATTTTTTATAGTAATCATTTCAAGATAGATTAGAAGCTAAGACCTGCATATATTTTGCATGCACTTCAACAATTTACGAACCCTGATTTGATGATTTCATGTAGCAGAGCTCACCTAATTGAACTGACTGACAGTAGGAGTTTCATGTGTTACCATTATCCTCTCTTAGCCCCATTTCTCTCCCTAATATCCACCTTTGTTTCCCTTTGTCTTGATTCGTGTGGGTTATTGATTTAATGTGTAGAGGTCATTCTTATGTAGCTCAAGAATAGAAGATCAAAGAGTTTATGATTTTAATTTTGACCAATCCACATATCTATTCCAATCTATACCTGATCTCCATCTCCATTTTTCCAAATTAGCCAATTCCCAATTAGAGGGAAACTAAACATAATTATTTTACAAATAATTAAGGCATTTTGTAATTTCTTTTAGAACTTACAAATCCAATCCACAATGAATTACTAAGGGAGATAAGTATGATAATTGTTTTACAAATAATTGAGACATTTTGTAATTTCTTTTAGAACTTACAAATCCAATCCACAATGAATTACTAAGGGAGATAAGTATGTGTGCATATATAGATGGATGGATATATAACAATGTATTAAATATAATGTAAAACCTTTTTATACATATTTTTATTAAAATATATATATATATATATATATATATATATATATATATATATATATATATATATATATATATATATATATATATATA
>ML780413.1:23739-38004 GCA_009831015.1 Picea engelmannii | reverse complement strand
AAATGAAAATGTCTCCTTGGTATATATAGGAGACTAGGAGGTATAATTAGAACTAATGGCCTAAAGCCGACATAAATAAAATAACATTACTAATATAATATGCCCCAATTAAGGGGTAATGAGCCAATATTAGGGCTTAACATTATCTAAGGGGAAGCTTCTCAACAAATTTTAGCATTTACTGACATGAAAAATTCTTACCGTTCAGGCAACTCTTCTGACGAGCATAAAATAAATGATATCTAATATAAAATAAAATTTCTTTCTAGCCTATGCCAATTTAGAGAGTTTTTTTTTGTAAGTTAGAACTTTGTATTACCTTCTAAGAACTAGAATAAATATATTCATAGTATCCTTAGGCTTGGGCTTCCAACAATGGTAACTAGCCCAAGCCCAAGACCAATTAAAATGATAAGCTACCCCAGAGGGATATAAAGTTGGAAATTTGCTACAGTTATCCCAAACATATAACAGTAAATAAACAACAAAACAAGTATGGAACATGAAACTAGGACAAAAGACTTGTTATCGCACAGTTTGTAGCTAGGTCAAATGTCTAGAAGGTATAGGCCAAGCTGGCATAACATGAACCTACCCCACCCAATGTCAACTCAATGGGGAGGTTCTTTCTATTTAGGGAGGTTAACCCAGGGGAGACATCCCCAGTAACCTGGGGTTTGAAGAGGTTGAAGTATAAAAGTCAAGGGAAAAGTTCCTCCTCACAGGTTACTACCAAGGTTAGAAAATCCGGCTAATCAGCCAATAAATGAAGCGTATGCCCAAATGAAAACACCTGCCTGGAACAAGACAACAACAATACAATATATATATGCAAGCTATAACTCAGTGGTTTAGTACTTCATATGACTATCTGACAATAATATATAAGCAATGAAACAATAGATATTAATGACTTCAATGTTTTGTCAATATAGCAATGTAAGAATATCAATCACCAATAACTATTGAGATGATGCAGAAAACAACATATTCAATCAACCATTTACTCAATAAATGCTTTTAACCATCATCTAATTGCCTATTTTCAATATTTGTTGCATCAAGATGAGATAACCAACTGTGACGTCAGCCTTGATTAGGGTTAGTTTGTTAGTTAGGGTTTCAAGAATTAAGGTTTTGAGAGTTTGTTTTAGACACTATGACTTCAACGTTGTGTGCCTAAGATCAGTGCCTAAGGGTATATGGAGTCAATAAAGGAGAGAACACAAAATTGAAGAGATAACAGGATAAAGACGAGAGGGAAGGGTTCTAGAGTGTTGCAATGGCAGGGCCCTAGAATCAAAACCCTAGGGGAAAGAGGCTCACTCCGGTGTTGCTCAAGCAAGGCCTCATGCTCTTTCCTCCTTATTTAGGTCAAACTTGGCAAATGGCTAGCATAAGAAGAGGGTTAAAACAAGAGGATTTTAATGAGGGAGAGTGTTGTAAAGACAAGGGTCTATCACTAAAACCCTAGAAGATGGATGCCCCTAGGTGTAGATAACCTAGGCCTAGGACGTCACCCTCCTTTTAACCTTTAAAATAAAATAAAAAACTAGCTTAAGGGAAGACGTTAGATGAGTGTAGCAAAGGCTAGGCTCTATCTTCCTCCTTCAATGGCTGAATATTTCTCTCTGAGGGGACATATGAAAAGGACCTACATGTGTGCTTTTCACCTAGGGTTTTAAAATCAACAAATTTATAAGTTAATGCAAGAATACTAACCTACAACCATTCAATCAAGAAGTTTTGCAGGAAAAACACTTACATATCATGAAGAACAACATGTGCAAACCCTAGTTGTAAACCTTCCTCAAGAGAAATGCCAAAATATGCCAAGAAAAGCCTCCCATCAACAAGTGTGCCTCCTTTAAAAGATCAAATACCCAAACTAGGGCACAAAAAATCAGACCTCACAAGTGTGAGTTCTTGTGTTATGTTCAAATGAGGGAAAAACATCCTCAATTTATAGCATCTCATGACCTTTAATTTAAAATTAGGTCATTAAAAATAGCCGACAAGGCTAATAACCAAAATCATACTGTTTTTACATTAACTGCTAAGTAAATGACATAAATGATCAAAAGGTGAGACGTCAAGCCCCTCTGAGGGAGACGTTAGGCCCTTTTTGGGCTAATCCAGCATCCAGAAGTCAGATGTTATCCCTTTTAGGGCTCCTCCAAGCTGCCACATGTGCCAGTCATCCCATCAAACTGCCACATGCTCAAGGTGACATCCAAGCCTTCTAGGTGACGTCCTGTCCATCAGAAGGAAAACGTTCCATTTGAAGTGGGTCAACCCCCCTGGGTTGGGCTCATCCAAAGTGTCCTGGGTGGAACGTCCTTCTTCTTCTCATGTGCAAAGGCTCATCAAACCATTGTCCTATCTCTGCCCCTGATGGGGTCCCAAAAACCATCTGATGGGCTCTTCAGCCCCATGTAGGTTCGATCTAATCATCATCCCATGTGTATCGTTCCAACTAGTACTTGTCCGTCGGGCATGGTCCTGCACATCAAAAACTTTGCCCTCCATGGGCTCATTAGTCACAGAAATCATAGCCATGTCAATCATATTTCATCATCAATTTTATCAAATACATGCATAAAACCTCTGATACATCATCCAATAGCTCAAAGGCATTACAATGACCTACTATACAAAGTCGAAGAAAAAGACAAAATACTCTATTGGGCCAACATCCATAGGAGAAGGAAAGTTTCCAAAGGATATCATCCAAGCCATGTAATATGAGGTGATGTGGTCAAGGGATGTCCAGACATACGGATAGAGTGAAAGACATAGGTGATATTACATGTGGGTGCCTTTGTAGAAGGTGAGTTGTACCCGTCATGGATGCAATTCTTTCCAAGCCCTTATTGCCTTTATTCTTTCTTTTCTTTCTTTTCTTTTTCTTTTTTATTTCAAGGTATAACTAGAGGACACTACCTTGGCGTGGTGACCAGAGCTGACAGTGTTACCCACAAGCACTTTCACAGAGATGATAAGGTTGGCTCGTGATGAGACCCCCTTTCCCTTAGCCATGCAACCAAAGGTCAATACCCTGGCGTGGTAACCAGATAATGGAAATGTCATACTGTTGGGTACCCATGAACATAATGGACTAGCTCATGATGATACCCCCCATCCTCTTGGCTAGGTCTTGTTTTGTCATTTTTCTTCAGGTCCCTCTTGTTTCTTGTTGAGAGGATTTTTAATTTCTTCTCGGGGATCCCTGGGTGAGGCATCTCTAGGTTTCATTTTTTATGGATTTTATCTTTTACCAGCTGCTTTTACCTTCTAGGCCTTTAGCCCCTTCTTCCCACGAGATAAGGTGTAACCCCATAAACAGATCATCCTAATGTCCAGACTAGGGGAATGGGGTAGATGAGTGGGAGATAAGATGTAAGAGTGATGATATGACGGGAGCGGATGATGGCTCTTCAAAATTCCCCCTGGTGGCAAACCAAAACCTATGGGTACAAGCTTGCTAGGGTACCCTGTCAATCCCCCCAGCCCTGGTCAAGTGGGTTAATGTAAGATCCAAGCAGTCGTCAGAAATAAAAGGAATTTGATTCATATATCTGAAGGTTATAACGATCAAATACGACACATACCATGATACCTGGACCAATTACCTCATGGAGCAAGAGTCTTCTCCGATACAAGTCCAAACCGACGATGATGGTGTTGTCGTTGCTGACAGGACAACTCTGATGAAAAAGAAGAAATATGGGCCCTCCAGGGCCATACTCAGGTCAATCCTGCTCTCGGTACTCCATGTCTAGGACCTGTGGGCCTCGAGACATGATCTCCTAGTTATCCCTAGAAATCGGGGATAACAAGACCAACATTATTGCATAAGGTAATCACTGGGTAGAGTGAGGGGCCATATCAAGAAACATATTTTCTATTTGGTGCAGCTCTAGTGGAATTGGCCATTCTAGGATAATCATCGTTTTGGCTAGCGTCTCCTGGGCATGTCATTGTTATCGAGGCCTAGAGAAACTATCTAATAGAAGATTGACCTTTTTGTCAAGCATTTCCATTCTAAAATTTAAATCAACTAACTCATCCCGAATCTTAAATATTAGCTTCAAGTGGTCCTCCACCAATCAAGAGTTCATTACAACTTCACCTGGACTTCTTTCCATTGCTTGAGTCTGAGGATGTAAAGAGGGATAAAGAAAACCCAGTTAGACCAGGGCCTCGCCCTTCGACAAAGGGACCAGATCCTTCTTAGCAGCTTCACCCACTACCTCATCACTAATCTCATATCATTCCACCTTGCAACCCCACATCATAGTGTCATCCTGAGCCTACTGCAATTCTTGCCTCTCCAGAGGGGGAGTCAGTATGTCTCACATCACATTCTCTAGGTTCACCATAATCATGGATTCACTATCCATTTCGCTAGAAGACAATGTAATACCTCCTTGTCAAGCCTCGACAATTATGTAAGAACCTCATCCCCTACACACTCTACCTCTTTCTTGAATCTATGGCATGTTGTTGGTGAGAATGCTAACAACTCGAGGAAGTGGAGCCAATTTTGTCACCACCAACTACGAAACAGTCTTGTTAGGAAAAATAACCAGGCTCAAGCTAGCAATATAATATTTCCCACTCAACTGCATTACTATCACCTCGGTCTTTATTTCCCTCCTTTTCAGGTTGTCCATGTTAATTGTTGGAGTGAGCGAGGAGTAACTGCCTTTCCCATCGACTATACCATCGACTATCTCTCTAGCTCTTCTCACACACATCCAGGATTGAATGAAGTTGATGCTTGGGTCTTGGAAATAATGAGATGTTTTTTCCACCTGCCACTTTGGGATCGCAAGCCGCCAAGTGGTAGAGCATACGTCTTCTAGGATGATGGTCATATTGGTGGCGATAACACCTCATCCGAGGAAATTTATAGAGTTTTTGAGTATACAACATTTTTAGAGATTTATTTCACCATGTTATGTATATATCTATTTCTTCCAGTCCCATTGTAGTAGAATAACAAATTTAACATTTTCACCTTTCCATTTTTTCTTGAGAAGACTTAACCTTTCCACTATTTTCCTTATTTGTGTTTCAGAATAGGAATAGGTGGTAGATGTTTAGGAATATGCATTACAAGATATTAGAGAATTGGATGTAATAGATGAGAGGAACCACATATCAATTCTTACAAATCAATGAGATATTCCTCGACCTCAAATCTTCCATTCTCAGTACATAGCTCAAATTCTTCCATGTAGTGCTTTTTATCTAAACATTAATCCATGATATTTTGATAGCTTTTGCCCCCAAAAAATTGAACCATTAAACCATTGTTTATTCAATCAGAATGATCTTCAGGGCCTATGTTTTGTTATGTTAATTAATTGGATGACACTGCTTGGGAAACAACAATTTTCCAAAGTATTATACTACTCTTCTTCTATTGTCTTTCNAAAAATTGAACCATTAAACCATTGTTTATTCAATCAGAATGATCTTCAGGGCCTATGTTTTGTTATGTTAATTAATTGGATGACACTGCTTGGGAAACAACAATTTTCCAAAGTATTATACTACTCTTCTTCTATTGTCTTTCGTTAAAAGTAAAAGAGGTACCACGTCCAGGCCAAAGACCTCCCATCCTTCCTCCACCATTTCCAGCTCCAAGAATGCCTATTCCACTGCCAAAAATAGGTGCTCCTTCTCCCCCACCTTTGAAAAACTGCCATTAACATAATAAATAATTCATTGAAAGGAGGTTTGGATGCAAGTTGTGACAGTTCATGGGGAAAGCTAGGACTAAAACGTGTTTGCAGATGAGCGGGCTCTAGAGAATTTTGTGCTTTAGAAGTAGATTTCAATGGGTGATACACACAACCTATTATCCATGGAGATTGGGAAGGATGAGGGTATTATTTTCTAGAGAGATAAAATAGAAAATTGAAACCCACAAACCATCTATTTTGCAACCAATTGATGTGTAACTTTTACCCCAATAGTTTATGAATTCTCTAGCTCTAGTTTTTTCTTCATTAACTTTCCCTTGCCTTAATTTTCTCTAATTTGCAATTGACACATGTTGTGATGTTTCCATTGATGTTGTTGTTAATTCTATTTTTCTATAAATAAATAACATAGTTTCCCATTGGGATGGAAATTGATTCCCAGTTTCTTTAAGAGGAAATGATAGTGTATCACTACTAACCATGACCACTCTGCATTTGCAACCAATGGTGATGTAACAATATCATTTACTTGTTCTTACTAAACCTCCACTGCCTTATCTTCTTTTGGTCTAAATTTGTTGTGTTAATTGGCTTTGTGAGCAATCAATGAAGAATTCAGGGCATGTCCATGGATGTTGTTGTCTACATAAATAGATGCTCTTCAACTATATCAATTTACAACAATTTATATCCCTCTCTTGTATCAGAGACAATCAATAATAGTTCTGAGATGGCTTGAATAACTAGGATTCTATCTTAGTAACAATGATCCTATTACTTTCATGGAAAATCCAAGCAAAATTGGCATTCAAGCTACGAGCTAAGCTCTCAATTTGAGTAAGCGATTAACACTTGAAACAGAGATAGACATGCTTCAAATGTATGTCAAAATCAAGCCAAGATTGCCTTAGCAAGATTTACAATTGAAAGCAAGAGAAGCCCTTAAATTACAAACTTGAGTTTGCCCACTAAAAATATGTATGATAACAAATTCTTTACCCTTTGGTTTTGCATCCTTGTCTTGTAGCAAGCATAGTTCATGCATACAAAATTAAATGTGTCGATCCCTAGAAGCACCAACCTTACTTTTATGCTTTTGATGGGAGGAAAGAAGAGGGTGAAAGTGAGTTATTGATAGCCAAAGACACTTATGCCCCCTATGCACATTTTGAAGTACTAGAATGAGCAAGGATGGCTTAGTCTTACATTTACAACTACTTACACATTTGGCAACATACCAGTTTAATGATGCAATTATGTTTGTACAACTCTAAGTACTAGAATGTGTAGGAATGGCTTACTCTAACACCTACAACCACTTACATATTTAACAACACATATATCACAACCTCCTCAACCTCCTCCGCTACATCCTCCCACCATACATCCATTGTCACTTAGCCCAATAAACAATCCTTTTAATAAGTTATCCATGGACCATGTTCAATAAATCCTCTATTTGTTATTCATGGAACATCCAAAAAGAAAAAATATCATGTCTTCAACACGTCTTCAACCAACGTAACCATTTTGAGCTTTGGGGGTATGCTAGTAATTCTCAAAGTTCTAATGCTCATATGTGGAAAGTGGACACATAAATGACTATTAAGTAAAAAATTTCTAAAAATTCTTAACAATAAATGTCTAATCAAAACAAAATCTTTTAGTGAGTATTTAAAAAAAGATAAATATCTAAATTAGGTTATAATCTTCTTCTCTTTTTCCATTATATTAACCACGCATTTTTAAGCATCCATCCAACTTTGGACTACGATCAACATGATATCACCGTGCTTTGATCAAAAAATGAATATGGAAATATATTTCAAAGTGGGGATATAAATGCATCATTGACCGTAAAGCAAAATCAGAACTCTAAGGTATTTTTAGTAAACGATCCATTGTTTACATTGTTTTTCATAACTTTAATAGAGAAAATCTAAGATTAACAACAAAAACAATGGAAAGAATAAAATCGGCAATCGGATCACGGTACAATAAGTTCATGTTTTTTTTAAAATGAAGTTTTGGTTATATGATATGATGGTGTAATATGATAGAAAAAAAAATAAAAAAATAAAAAATAAAAAAAAAAGAGGCACAGGTTGATTTTTGGTTATTTAGACTTTTGGAACGAGGGTTATGAAAGTTTTTTTCAAAATCATTATATTTGATATCAAAAAATTTTAATAAAATTTTGGTTACTTTACATGTAATTAACGGCTTTTTAATTGATTAACAATTTAATGAATATTACATGGATTATTCAAATTTATGAGAAATTGATTGTTAAGAAAAGATGTTTATAATAAATATTATTGTTAATTTCTATAAATGTTTCTAGACACATAATTTTATTTATCAAAAACCATGATTAAATAGTGAAAGAGGGGCATAGCATGTATATAACATTTCAAGTCTTATCTCAATATGCCATGTGTCCTTGAACAACAACTAAAAAATAATCACTATGACAAGGATATGACAAGGAAAACCTATCTCCTAGGAAATACATGACTTGTAGAATAACTTTATTACTCTCGGAAAAATACTTAGTTAAATAAACTTTAGGATTATTAGGCTATCATTATCCCTTTATCCCGAAGTTTAGTTTTACAAATGTCAAGTTCATCTCTAAATTCAGTGAATTTAATTTTTCCTAATGGCTTGGTGAAAATATCTTAAGTTTGATCTTCAAATGGACAATATTGTGGCTTGATGATGTAGTTGTTGATTAATGTTTGATACTCGGTGTTCACATGCTTAGTCTTGTTATGAGATACTGGATTCAACTCACTATTAACAATAATGCAAGAAGACAAATATACTTGAGAATCAAAAACAGGGATCAACCCTTGCAATCATTACACCTTTGGAGGATGTGTTCTTTAAAAAAAATGCTAGTTATTCCTTAGGAAACATATTGAATGGAAAAAAATAACAAATGAACAATGAACAATTTTCCATTCCTTAGCATACCTCTCTTGAATGGAACTTAGGAACCTCTATTTTGTTGTCTAAGGCATCATTTAAAGAGTTATGTGGTCAATTTGATTTAGTTACGAACTGAAAGACAATTGATCCTGAGTACCTTCTCACTGCGCACTTTACTCCTGAATGTCCCTTCTTGTTTCTTTTGCTACTGAATAGCTCTTAGAACCTTAGACTTTTTCCTTCAAAATTGTTTTCACATGTCTATCCAACAATAGATCATAGATTCTTGAAAGATGGGAGTTTCTTTCTTCAATGATGCAAATGATTTTTGTGAAGAGCATTATGAGCTTATATTATTATGTTCATTTATTATAGCAATAGAGTTTGCATTGAGGTCATTTCCAATTCAAAGTTTGAAGAGAAACACATTATTTGCACATGTCCTATAAGAGAGTATCCATGCAATTATTTTTACAGGTGTTGCCTCTAGATTTTGATATAATGTGAACTCATCCTATGTTTAGGCCTGAAAATGGGCAAGTTGGGTTGACTAGCCTTCCTTTTGTTTATGAAAAGGCTAAAGTTGGTAAAGGAGTCATAGCATAATGTTGTTATACATTTTTTAATATATTTACAAAATAATGTTGTAGGATGGTTGAGATGTCATGCGTTGAACATGATTTCCATGCTCTTTAAAGTCAATTTATTACCCACACTGTGGGGAGGATGTTATTGAACTTAAAATTAGAATATACTCCAGTTAATACTAAAGGTTATGAAACATTTCTTCAAATTGTTGATAACACTTTTGGAGATGGGTCTGATGTTTATTATGGTTTATTTATGTGCAATAACAATGCAATAGAGCAGTTGGAGATATTGGAGATGGCTTTTAATGCTATGAAGAAACAACTTGTAGGGTAGTTGCATTAGATAGCTAGAAAACAATTATTTAAAGGGATTATCTATGGGGAAGCTTCTCAACAAATTTTAACATTCACTGACATGAAAAATTCTTACTCTTCCAGCGAGCATAAAATAAAGGATATATACCCTTCAGACAACTCTTACATGCTTCTGAGCAGCTTCACCCACTACCTCATCACCAATCTCATACCATTCCACCTTGCAGCCCCACATCATATTGTCAACCTAAGCCTGATGCAATTCTTGCCTCTCTAGAGGGGGAGTCAGTGTGTCTCACATCACATTCTCTAGGGTCACCATAATCATGGCTTCACTATCCATTTTGTTGGAAGACAATGTAATACCTCCTCGTCGAGCCTCGACGATTCTGTAAGAAGCTCATCCCCTACACGCTCTACCTCTTTCTTGAATCTATGTCATGCTGCTGGTGAGAATGCCAACAACTCAAGGAAGTGGAGCCAGCTTTCTCACCACCAACTATGAGATAATCTCGTTAAGAAAAATAACCAAGCTCAGTCTAGCAATATAATATCTCCCACTCAACTGCATTACTATCACCTCGGTCATGCTTTCCCTCCTTTACAGGTTGTTCATGTTAATTGTTGGGGTGAGTGAGGAGTAACTGCCTTTCCCTTCGATTGTACCAGAGACTAGCTATTTATCTCTTCTCACATGCATCCAGGATTGAATGAATTTGATGCTTGGGTCTTGGAAATAATGAGAGGTTTTTTCCACTTGCCTCTTTGGGATTGCAGGCCGCCAGGTGGCGGAAGATACATTTGCCAGGATGATGGTCATATTGGTGGTGATAACACCCCATCCGAGGAAATTTAGAGAGTTTTTTAATATAAAACATTTTTAGAGCTTTATTTCACATACTTTATGTGTATATTTGTTTCTTCCAATCCCATTGCAGTAGAATACCAAATTTAACCTTTTCACCTTTCCATTTTTTCTTGAAAAGACTTAACCTTTCCACTATTTTCCTTATTTGTGTTTTAGAATAGGAATAGGTGGTAGATGTTTAGGAATTTTCATTACAAGATTTTAGAGAATTAGATGTAATAGATGAGAGGAACCACATATCAGTTCTTACAAATCAATGAGATATTCCTCGACCTCAAATCTTCCATTCTCAGTAGATAGCTCAAATTATTCCATGAAGTGCTTATTAGATAAAAATTAATCCATTATATTTTGATAGCTTTTACCCCCAAAAAATTAAACCATTAAACCATTGTTTATTCAATTAGAATGATCTTTAGGGCCTATGTTTTGTTATATTAATTAATTGGATAGAACTGCTTGGGAAACTGCAATTTTCCAAAGTATTATACTACCCTTCTTTTGTTGTCTTTCATTAAAAGTAAAAGGGGTACCAACTCTAGGTCCAAGACCTCCCTACTTGCCTCCACCATTTCCAGCTCCAGGACCGCCTATGCCACTACCAAAAATAGGCACTCCTTCTCCCCCACTTTTAAAAAACTACCATTAACATAATAAATAATGCATTCAAAGGAGGTTTGGATGCGATTTGTGACCGTTCATGGGAAAAGCTAGGCCTGAAACATGTTTGCATATAAGGAGGCTCTAGAGAATTTTGTTCTTTAGAAGCATATTTCAATGGGTGACACACACAACCTATTATCCATGGAGATTGGCAAGGATGAGGGTATTATTTTCTTGAGAGATAAAATAGAAAATTGAAACCCGCAAACCCTCTATTTTGAAACCAATTTATGTGTAACTTTTATCCCAATAGTCTTTGAATTCTCTAGCTGTAGATTTTTCTTCATTAACTTTCCCTTGCCCTATTTTTTCTAATTGCAATTGACACATGCCATGATGTCTCCATTGATGTAGTTGTTAATTCTACTTTTCTACAAATAAATAACACAATTATCCATTGGGATGGAAATTGATCCCCACTTTCTTTAAGAGGAAATGATAGTGTATCATTGTTGACCATGACCACTCTGCATTTTCAACCATTGATGATGTAACAATATCAATTACTTGTTCTTACTAAACCCCACTCCCTTATCTTCTTTTAGTCCAAAATTGGTGTGTTAATTAGCTTTGTTTTTCCTAATTTTGTGAGAAATCAATGAAGAATTTAGGGCATGTCCATGGATGTTACTGTCTACATAAATAGATGCTCTTCAACTGTATCAATTTACAACAATTTATATCCCTCTCTTGTATCAGAAACAAACAATAATAATTCTGAGATGGCTTGAATAACTAGGATTTTGTCTTAGTAACAATGATCCTATTACTTTCATGGAAAATCCAAGCAAAATTGGCATTCAAGCTACGAGCTAAGCTCTCAAATTGAGTAAGAGATTAACACTTGAAACATAGATAGACATCCTTCAAATGTATGTCAAAATCAAGTCAATATTGCCTTACCAAGATTTACAATTGAAAGCAAGAGAAGCCCTTAAATTACACACTTGAGTTTCCCCACTGAAAATATGTATGACAATAAATTCTTTACCCTTTGGTTTTGCATCCTTGTCTTGTAGCAAGCATAGTTAATGCATACAAAATTAAACATGTCAATCCCTAGAAGCACCAACCTTACTTTTATGCTTTTGATGGGAGGAAAGAAGAGGGTGAAAGTGGGTTATTGATAACCGAAGACACTTATGCCCCCTATGCACATTTTGAAGTACTAGAATGAGTAGTGATGACTTAGTCTTACATTTACAACTACTTACACATTTGGCAACATGCCACTTTAATGATGCAATTATGGTTGCACAACTCTAAGTACTAGAATGTGCAGGAATGGCTTAATGTGACACCTACAACCACTTACACATTTAACAACACATATATCACGACCTCCTCCACTACATCCTCCCACCATACATCCATTTCCACTTAGCCCAATAAAGATGGATTATAAACATTTGATCAAAATTGCTTTAAAGTTTGATGACCTGTAATTCATCCTTCATTATTTAATGAAGCTACTTCATTATTCAATGTTGTGTAGCAGGAAAGATATTGATCACACCAACACCACAGTGGCCCACCGAACACCTTAAATGATACTCCATGGATTACGGAGAGCTTTAATTCTTTCCAATCCTACCCATTCCAATCACGTTACAGACTTTTAACACATTGCATGCTTGCGGAGATAGTCCATAAAACATAATTTTCGCACCGGTCTTCAAAATCATTCGAAATACCAAAGTCATTGGGAGCACCATTCATGCTTTATATAATTGGGGTCTCAGTTGTCTCTATGGTGCTCATGAAAATAGTATGTTCAACCACACCAAACACACGAAATCATGTGTTTGGGATGGAACAACAACCTCGACGGTGGTCAAGAAAACGACAATGGGATGACGGTACAATAAGTTATCCTGACGGCATCTGTAGTTTTTCCTCATGTTGTCACACAGAGGAGCTTTGGATGTGACTGGATAGTTGTTTTTGAAAACGGGTTGTATTGGTTCATAGGTTTGGACTTTACGTTTTATTCAGGATTTCAAAAAATGTCAAAATTCATTAAATCCCTCATAGGGATTGTGTTATATCATCAAAACAAAATAATCATTATGACCAACAACTCAAAACTCAAAGATAATCATTATGACAAGGATGTGAGAAGGAAAACCTATCTCCTAGTAAATACACACTGTATAATGATTTTATTAATCTCCGAAAAATGTTTAGTTAAATAAATTTTAGGATTATTAGGCTATCATTCTTCTTTTAATCCCAAAGTTTATTTTTACAAATGTCTACGTTCATCTCTAAATTTAGTAAATTTTATTTTTCCTAATGGCTTGGTGAAAATATCTGAAGTTTGATCTTCAATAGACAATATTGTGGCTTGATGATGTAGTTGTTGATGAATGTTTGATGCTTGGTGTCCACATGCTTAGTCTTGTTATGAGATACTGGATTCAGCTCACTATTAACAATAATGCAAGAAGACAAATATACTTAGAGAATAAAAAGCACGGATCAACACTTGCAATCATTGCTCATGTGGAGGACATGTTCTTTAAAAAAATTGTTAGTTATTCCCCGGGAAACATACTAAATGGAAAATAAATAACAAATAACAAATGGAACAATTTTCCATTCCTTAGCATACTTCTCTTGAATGGAACTTAGGCACCTCAATTTTGTTGTCTAAGGCTCCATTTAAAGAGTTATGTGGTCAGTTTGATTTAGTTACAAAATTGAAAGACAACTTTGTGAGACTTTGTTGGGAACCCTAACCTAAGCACTAACTAGTCCTAATCAAATGGGGCTCACAAAAATAAAAAATGTCTAAAAATTAAAATGAATAGCATGTAATCATGTTGTGTGAATAAAATACTATGCATGCTATGAAGTTGCAATGAACGATACTTATATTTGGCCGTGTCAACACCCTCAATACGCTACACTAAGCCTTCAGTCCTTCTAGGACCTTCATCAATCACAATGAAGACTCATATGCATCGATTGCTCAACCTTTGTGGGTCTCTACCAACCTCAATGCATGTAACATATACCAATGAAATAGGATCGAGATTCATCCTAGGCCTGATTTTTTGCAAAGAGAACTATCCATCTGAAATTTCACAGGTTTGTATCCTTAGCCTTTGATTCCTTTTGTATTTATCCATCAATGCCATGTCCTCCATGCTCAGAAGGTATTGTGATTAAACATGGT
>ML780412.1:610055-629010 GCA_009831015.1 Picea engelmannii | reverse complement strand
GAGTCGACCCCTACACAATTATCTTGCTCAGAAATGTAGATTTTGACCCCCAAATAGCAGAGGGGTACTCTCAAGCAACAATGGCACAACCCACTCAGGAGATGAATCGGTCTCATACAAAAATATGCGCCCAGACTATGCAAACTCAACCCCAACTGATAAGAATAAACCCTAGCGCTCCCCTCAACAAGTGACAATAATAAATCGCTCCAAAATAGAAGCAATACTTCCCATAAGAGAAATCATTCAGTTCTCACCACTAAATCATTCCTTTGTCCTCAGATATTGCGCCTCAACTCAATGCAGATAAATATATTAAAGGATCCATGATTTCTCTAAGGAAACTTGGCCCTCTTCAAGCTAGTCGACCCTTGTACACTAATACTTAGCCACCACCTCTAAACTCAGCTACAATATGAATGAAGACACTACTACTGAAGATCTATTCACTATCATTGAAGCACATGAGAGAAATATGGATGAACTCTTTCCCAAAATGACCAACTGGGGTGGATGGCCTCACCACCGAATCCAATCTCTGAAAAATCCTCCTAGGGTTTTCGTCCCAAGAGTTCCAAAACCACAATGATCTCTCTCAATGAGAAATTAGAATTTACCAATGCAAGAATGAGAGAGGCCTCCCTCTTTTTCCCCTTTTATTCATTAGTTGAATCGTTTGTGACCTTTTTACCTTTTAATCAGTTTAAGTGACTTTTGATAATCTCAATAGTCACTTAGGTGCCTTTTCCCACTTTAATCAATGTCAAATTTATATTTAATTAATTCTCGCTCCGGTGATATTAAAAAAATAATAATTAATTCCCTTTTAATTCCCTAACTATGGCCCTCAAGAATTACTTAGGACATTTCGTCAATTTGTCTAGATGACTCATTTGGAAAGGGACATTACAATAACAATGGTATAAGTCACATGTTGACTTCACTTCATATAAGGTGTCGCTTCTAATATGATGCCTTGGTCACGAAACCCAAACTTTTAAAACACCTTACACTATGCACCATTATGTGCCCTCTTTTATATGAAGACTATGATATATGTAATGCTCTATGCAATGCTCATGTATCAAGTTCTATGGGTGTTAAAACATATTAAACTCACAATAAAACCAAAACCCTTGCCAATTATCAAACCATGTAACTTGAACTTGACATGTTTGCATAATACAGTAGATGAAACAATCATGATTTGGAATAGTTCATAATGTTATGAGGCTCAACAACTAGACTTGTGTATTTTATATAAGTGTTGGTTACTTGCACATACTCTTAGGCTGATCTTGATAAATATTTTGAACAAGTATTAAACCTTTTCTGGAGACCATCAAAACTGTTAGGGTGTTAGAGATTTTTTCATATCCATGCAAGTAAATCTTCTTAAACATCAAATATATGCATAGCAAAATAACCATGAACAATTTCTTCAAGAGGACAAAACTGAAGTATATCATGCTAAGGAAAAACTTAGAAAATCAATATTCTACCTTCAATCCTTGGGGACCCCAACTATTAGCTATATAATAGTAATAATAATAGGCTTTACAATTCTTTTCTAGCATTTATAATAGGTGATGAATTCTGAGTCAACGGGGACTTCGGTCCTTCGTCCTAAGACTATGTCACCTGGTAACAAAGGCCCAAAAAGTGTTTTAGATAAGATCCAAAAAGGTTGCAAGGAGAAAGCGAGTTCTTCAGGAGGGCCAAACAATTTGGAGAAGCCTAATCCTACTTGGGAGAGTTCACATACTCTTGAGCATAATTTTGGTACATCTATGCAAGGCATAGCCTTTCGAGACTGCCATGTGAGCTCAAGACAAGGAGGTAAAAAGGTTTTGTCTGTCGTGGGGTCAAAGGACCAGGTGGGTTCACCCAAAATATTAGTTCTAGACGATGTACAGTCACTAGAGTCTCTACAGTAGCTAAAGATAGATACTTTTGGTAGTCCGGAGATTATATTTCAGAGTTACAACTTGAATCATAACTCCAGTCCAGGTAAGTCCAATTCTAAAGCTTCAAATCCTTTTTCTTCCATTAAGAATTTAAGTGGTTTGAGTTGGTCTAGGGGGTGGAACTCCTAGAGGAATCTATGGATATTGGCCCTTTATCTTTAAGGGTATCTTTTGAGTCTTGATGGGAAGAGAGGTTTTCCTCCGGGGACCCAAACCACTTTTTCCATAGAGAACATCAATGGTAATCCATATCTTCTCATATCAAAGGGACTTTTAGACTCCTTGGATGACAATGTACTTGGGGGTCCAGGGTATGATCCTGAGAGGACTGTGGGGAAGGGAGGGGTCGACAAAAAATCCTTCACGCATCATGCGCAAGACAATGTGGTGGTAAAGGTACTACAAGGTAAACAAAAAACATTGGTTTGGGCTCTTAGAGATACACAACCCGAGAAACATGCCACCTAATAAAAATCCTTTCCTTGAACATAAGGGGTTTGGGAAACCCTGGCAAGAAATTAGCCCTACAGAGGTTAATTGAGATAGAAAGACTAGTTATCTTCCTTATTCTAGATACCGTGAGTAAGGAAGATTTAATTATTGGGAGTCTTAAGTCTCTCTTCAAAAATTGGGATTTTTAGTGGATAGATGTGAATGGTTTGTTAGGGGGATTTCTTAGTGGTTGGAGGACCGATTTTACTCTAGCAAATGTTTTTTCTGTGTACTATGGTTTATGTACAATGTTTAGGTGCGAAATTTTGGACTCTCTGGTTTATATAATGAATTTCCATGGGTCATACGGTCGTAAGTAGAATTTCCGTGATTGGTTGTTTTCTTGGCCTTTCATTAAGGAAGGAAATATGATCATTCGAGGAGACATGAAATTTACAATAAAAAGGTCGGAGATCTAAGGTGCTATGGCTCATTCAGACAATTTAACAAGTTATTTTCTTCATCATAATTATTTAGCTACTCTAATCAATGTTGAACCAACCAAACTTAAACCTACATGGCGCAATAAGAGAACTGGTAGTGTAGGGGTTTCAAAGCAGTTGGCCCGATTCTTGGTTGCATATAAATTTTTACTTGGTTTGGATAGATACATGAGCTAGGTAGGCACGAGAGGAGGCTCAAATCATAATCTTATCTTCCTCCAACTATCCAAGGTGGAGGAAAAGCCACTATCACCTTTTAAGTTTAATCCATCTTGGTTGGAGAAAACGAAGTTCATCGATTCGGTTAAGAAGGAATGGTGGCGATGTAATTGTAATATGGGGACTGGCAGAGCTTGAGACTGTAAGAGTTAAAATTCTAAAGGATAAACAAGTCGATTAGTGAATGAAAAGTAAAGCGATATAGGTTAAACAAGTGGATGAAAATACAAAAAAAAATCCACTACTTTGCCAATCACAGGAAAAATATAAATATGGTATCGAAGTTACAAAATGAAGAAGGTCACAGTGTCCATGGTTTTAAAAATTTGGCAGAATTAGGGGTTCAACATTTCTCAAAAAATTTCAAAGAACCAAAGACAATCAACTTAGTTGAAATTATGAAGGTATGCTCCTACTTCCCTCGTCTGGCTGCGAATGAAGACAATGAGTTGTTATATGAGGAGGTGAGTTAATTGAAATAGAGGGTGTCTCGTCCTCCTTTCAAAAGGGGAAAAGCCCAGGGCACGACGGGTAGATGGAATAATTTTTTCTTGTATTTTTTATCTGATGGCAAGGATATTCCAAGGGTGGTCGAAGAGGTTAGGAAGATTCCTTCCAAATCTCAATTCCAAATTCATTGCGTTGATTCCAAAGGTTGATAGGCTAGCCAACTATGGGGATTTATCCCAATATCTCTGTGTAATTTTGTGTACAAGATCTCTGTGAAGGTTATAGTAGTTTGATTGAATAAATTGATGTCTAAATTCATCTCTCGAGAGAAGTTTGACTTTTTGGAAGGACGACAGATCCAAAATGCAATCGGTGCAACATGGGAGGGGATACATAGTGTTAAGACGATGAAAAAGAGTGTAATGATTTCCAAACTTGACCTTTCAAAGGCATCTGAAAGAGTGATTTGGCTCTACACAAGATTGTCATTAATACAAATTGGCTTCTCTTTTAGTATGGTTAATTGGATAATGGGTTGCGTAATGTTGGTGTCCTTTGTAGTTCTGGTAAATGGTGTTCCCTCACCTATTTTCATTCCTTCAAGAGGGCTACATCAATGATGCCCTTTCTCCCATATGTATTTTTATTGGTTGCAGAAGGGTTGATCCAATGTATTGAGGTAGTAAGGAGGGCCATAAGATTGAATGGGATAAAGGTGGGACAAAGCTTTACTTTAACCCACATGTTATTCGTGGATGATGTGCTCCTTTTTATGAATGGCATTGTGGCAAAAGGGAGAACTTTACAATAAATTCTAAAGCTTTATTACAAGGCTAAAGTATGGAGATCAATGTATAAAAATCGACACTTGGCTTTTTTGGGATTGAAGAGAGGGTGGAACAAGAACTCAAAGACATCTTTAGTTTTCAAAGCATAAACATTAATGATGGATTTAAGTACCTTGGATATATTATGAAACCCAATTCACATGGAAAACAAGACCATGGGTGGTTATTTGGCTGCATTGAGAAAATGATACGTCATTGGTGCAATCAATGGTTGTCCAGAGGTGGAAGGATGACACTATTTAAGGCAACACTAGAAGAAATACCAATATATTGGCAATCTTTGACACATATTCCAAAAGTAGTCTTGGAAAAAAATCGGAAAATTTGTATCAATTTCCTGTGGATTGGTAAGGAAGGAAGTGATGGTCTTCATTAGACCAGTTGGAAGTCAATTGTGAAACCAAAGGAAGAAGGGGATTGGGGCCTTAAATACATACATGTTTTTGGTACTTCGTTGGTTGGGAAGTCTTTGTGGAATCTTATTACTAAGGATCATTTTTGGAACAAGATGATCATGGAAAAATATTTGGCTCCAGACTCTATTCTGACTTGGATCTGGAAGGAGGAGAAGAATTGGAGAAATTGTTCTTTGCATTAGAAGGCTCTGGTTTCCTAATTTTACCTAATAAGAATACTATTGGCTTGGAAAGTAGGCGAAAAAACGGTGGTATGGGTGTGAGTTGATGTGATTATGGGACGTGGGAATCAAATTCTCCTCTCTCGACAACTCGTCCAACACTAGCACGAACAGAACATAAAATTCTTGAGTCAATGAAATTATCCATTTAAAGGACAGATATATGGTCTCAAGGATGGAAATCATCTTAGTCTTTGGGTTTACAAGGTGATTAGGTGAGGGAATGGGATAAAATAATATTTCAATTAAGAAAAGCACACATTCAAATAAGGGAGGAACCAAATAGATTTGTTTGGTTGGGAATTTTTTTTGGAGAATCATACATTATTAAGCTTGGATACTAGGTTCTGATGTCAAATGTTCGAGGTGTTGGGAATTGGGTGTAACCTGATACGAAATAGAAAAACATAATTGTAGATAATCGAAGAGAAATCAATTTTCAAATACAAAAGGTGGTGTCTAAAGACACCATTATAACACTTAAGCACATTGCATTGTTATCAGAACATCACAATGCATATTGGACATCTTGTACAACAATGATATCGACATGATGATAATGACCCATCGGGTCTGCTATTTATAGCTTCAATATCTAACCAACTTCCTTGAAATCATGAGGATCTTGTCCACATATAACCATCGATAGTTATCCATGTTGTCTAGTCGATTCAACAAGGATGCTCGACCCGACCATCCATGCGTCCAACTCGTAGTCGATTGCTCAACTATTCAATCCACCGACCAATTGTCTTATTCCGATTGTGGGTGGGAATTATAGGGGCATAGCTAATTGCAATTCGAAGACCTATTGTTGACCTCGTTTACCCAGTAAAGGGAGCATCGGTAGCATAGACACAGGCAGTTGCATTTTCTCTTGTGTAAGGAAGTCCAACCACGTTGATCAGTTATCCCCCTCCTCGGACCAGTGTTTATCCCATGCATGCCTAGTCGACCTGTTGTTTAACATGAGGAGCCTGACTGTTTTCAATCCATCTCGATCAAAGGTCTAAGCTTCAGGCTTACTAGGGTTACGATTTAAGGGTTACAATTTCAGGGTATGAATACGCATATCTAGGGAATAGACACGAACAGGAACACGAAGACCTTCACGAACACAAAGACCTTCTACACGAACACGAATGAGTTATGGAACCTCCTAGCTTTATTAATGTGGTTATTGGTTTGTTTCAATATTCAATAGAGTTGGGCCTAGGAACGCTGGGCCTAGTTACCCTCTCAAATCAATTCTTTCTCTTTGAGGCAATCGGGTAAGAAAAGACATATAAGTAAGAGATATTCTTAGTAGCGAAGGCTAACGTGGTAGGGCTTATTATTAGGGCTTATCATCGGGATTGCCTTATCATCATCATAAGGGCTTACTTAAGAACACCTTCGGGCTTGTCGAGATTCTCTAGGTCTTCCCCTTGACTATTGGTCAACCATCTGATAGTCGGGCTTGTCGGCTACTTGATCGACTGGTGTAGATATATGGTCGATCACCCAATCAATTGTTTCCATAATTAGGTCAATCGCACGACCGACTGATCCCAGGAGAAGTGTGATGAACCATCATAACTTGATGTTCCAACACCCCCCATTAGGACATGACTTTGAAGATTCAGTAGGTGAAATTATATCATTAGGAAACACCCCCATAATTTCATCTTCCTAAATCCCAAGCATTGTACAAAGCTTGATAAATCTAGCTGCAGATAATGGCTTAGTGAAGATATCAACTACCTAATCATATGTTCGGTAATAAATAGGATAGACAATGTTCTCATGAACCAAGTGTCTCAAATAGTGATCATGGAGCTCAACATGCTTAATATTACTATGGGAAACATGATTATCAACAACCTAAATGACACCCTGATTATCACAGTAGATGGTAGTCGAGATCTAAACAGGAAAGCCAAGTTCACCCAGAAGTTGACGAATCCAAACTGCATATGTACCTTCATGAACAACGCCACGATATTCATCTTGTGTAGTCGACAAAGAGACTACCTTATGTTTCTTGCATGACCAAACCAATGGTCCAGTGCTGAAGCGAAACACATAGCCAAAAGTGGACTTTCAATCATCATTGTCGCGAGCCGAGTTAGAGTCGGTGAAGATGACCAACGAATATAAACTTCAACAATACATGATACCAAAATGAGTGGTACCCTTGAGATAGCAAACAATTCATTTCACTGCTTTCCAATGGCTTTCTCTGGGGTCCTACATAAACTGAGAAACCACACCAACAACAAAGGAAATGTCAGGTCGACTATGAGTAAGATAATGAGACTGTCGACCAATTGTCGATATAGTGTAGCATCGACGTGAGGACTTTGACAAGTTTTGTTCAGCTTTACTCCATATTGAAAAGCAACAACACATTGCTTACAATCTACCATCTTAAAACGTGTCAAAAGATCCATTACATATTTAGATTGAGAAATGAAAAGGTCATCGGATAATGGTCATACTTTAAGAGCCGAAAAATAATGGAGAGTACCAAGATCTGTTATATCGAAGGAGTCAACAAGTTGCTTCTTCAATCTAAGAATGAGATCGATTTTACTACCAATGATGATAAGGTCGTCAACATATACAACAACAAACAAGGTGTTTCCATTAGTATGGAGTACATATAAGCCATGATAAGATTCACAATGTTTGAAACCAAATCGAAGAAAGAAACTATCGATCTTAGCATACCAAACTTGGGGAGCTTGCTTCAAACCATAAAGAGACTTCTTGAGTCAATAAACGAGGTTAGAATCAATCACAAAGCTAGGAGGTTGTTCCATGAAAATTTATTCAGATAGGTCTCCATGAAGAAAGGCATTGATCTGAAATATCTTTAGATGTTAAATTAATCTTTAATACACATAAACATCTAACTTGATTTCGAAACGATAATGATCGTTTCAATGATTGCATGAAACATGTGAATTTACTTATCTATCAAAAATCATTTTAATGATAATAACTTGCAAAATTAACTGAGCGAAATAGAACAAAAATAATATGTCACATACACAAGTTTGTTAATGGAGTTCACCCAACTTGGGCTATGACTCTGGGTCTGCTTCCAATCGATATCGCTTTATTAATGCTCAAATGCTTGTGTTTTTACAATGACATTTTTACTTGTTGCTCAAATTTAGAAACAAAGTACGCCATCAAATTCCTCTCGAAATTTTGAGAAAAATGAGTATAAACATGTAATATCCTCCTTATTGGTTGTTACTAAAAAACATTTGGTCTATTGTTGTGGCATCCATCAATTTCTTGGTTTGGCCTTTTGTCAAACAATAGATGGAAATCCTTTGTTAACACCGGTAACCTTTCTTTTGGCTGACTGTAGCTTAATTTTGGTTTGGAGTTTTAGTCAAACACTTTGAGAACATACTCCCAATCCTCCATTTAACACATAATTTGTTGTTGTTGTCTATGGATTACTATTTTGGGTTTCTAATTTAGTTTCATAAATGAATGATGTTTCCATGTCACTCATAAGTTCCATATTCAATGATTTATTACAACAAAGATTATAAGGAAATACCCAGAAATAACATACACAAAACATCAATGAAATGTCACACAAAATTCTGATTTATTGTAATAATCTGACCTGTTACATCAATGATTGATTTAGAGGCTCATATCGTCCTCTTCTAGGAAGTAATAGTTTCCTCAACATCAAAACTTGGCTCTTAGAAAATGCAGTCCACTCCAGCAAAGAATGCAACCTTTCTTTATTTGTTTCCTGAGCTTGATGCCGAACTGGGCAAGAATAGGAATCATGTAGTGGTTTGTTATGGGTCCTCAAACATTGGCTGCCAAGAGACTAGATGGAAAAGGGAATATTATCCCCTCTTTAAACCCCTGACAACAGATGTTGTAGCAATACACAATTCCTTGGCATTTCCTCAATCTCCCAGTCTAATAATAAGCCCTCTACAATCAAGTGTGCCCTCCTTAGAGACAAATGCGCCCTCCTCTAATCCTGTGCACCCTACATGAGATATTCATCCTTCAAATGGATAAATAATGGCCAAGAACTTGCCCCTTTCGTTCAATGATTCACCCAACTAGTAAATAAGCATTACCTGAGGCCAAAATTTGCCCCAACAGTGAGGTATTCGTCCCACAATGAAAGAAAATGACCCAACACTTCATAAATTCGCCCAGCTGCAATATTTCATCAATGAAAGTGCCTAGGTTTGTATGAAACTCGCCAAATTGCATAAGAAAGACGCCCAGGAAGAAAGTAACTCAATCTGCATATATAAATCAACCACTTAGAAGTATGGAACTCAAAAATATGGAAATCTCCTCCTCAAGATGCTAATTGCCGAAGAAACTATGATCTCCAAGTGAATACCAAGTCTAAAGATAGAATGGATAGGGTGGATATATCACCACCGAAACCAAGCTTGACAGCTAGGGTGGATGTCTCACCACTGAAACTGAACTTAGGGTTTGTCACCAAAACCCTCAAAACCCTAAGCTACAAGAGCTCTCCAAACCAAGAGGCCAAATACAAAATAATCCATCAACATAATGAGAGAATATGAGCCCCTATCTCTCTTTTATACCCCTTTTCACCTTTTTCCCTTCAAGTGACTTTTAATTCATCTTTAATATTTTCTCATAAAATCACTTTATTAATTTAATGAACCTTTTTACTCCAAAAAGTGATTAATTCGCCTTTATAATTTCTATGACCACTGAAAGTCAATTTTCATCATCCCATCTTGTAGATATTTTCACCCTAGTTCCAACGAGCTATTACACTAAGGTATTTCTCCAAGAAACAAGCTCCAAATAGTACCTTTACTATAATTAATTAAAATATGCCCATCAATAACCCCGTTTTACGAAAATCATTGAAATGCAACGGAACCAAGAACAAGTTGTGCTGAAGTGATCTTGATGATGAATAATGGTAAATAAACAAAGTTGGGACCTATAAAACTCATCCACACCCTCTGAGCTCACTAATGACATAGTCTCACCCCTCTGACTTGGATAACTCAAGCCTCCTAAAGTGACTCTAACTACATAATAAGGGAATCCAAAAATGGGGACATGACATCCCTCCCTTCCCAAAGATTGCTTGTCCTCAATAAATTCCACCAAACCCTGACACTCTGCCAAATGAAACCAGCTAAAACTGAACATGATATATGGGTCCCAAACTAACCTCGAAGATGTGAAACATCCTCCTCTCAACTCACTATCCGACGAGGTACTGACATAAAACGTCTCCTCTCAAATGTTACTGATGGGTAGAGCAACATGGTACTATAAAAACACGGACAACCCCTCAACGAGTCGCTCTAATAGAGAGCTACTCTCACGAATCTCACGAGAGAATTCCTAAAAGTAACACTCGTCCTCTACAGAAAATGATCCTGACCTCCATAACCACTCAAAGCCAAACATGGCCTCCTCCAGCTGAACATATTGCCGCCAAAGTGAGGCGCTACAAGACCTCAACAAATCACTAAAAAGTGAAACACTCTCCTCAAAATTGAAGCTCAATGGGAAATATGAATGATTCCCCCCTGCAAGGATCCACTCACCTCTATCAGTGAATGAAATGCCTAGCCCTGTAATCCCAGAGTCCCACGCTAATATCTGAAAGGGACCATCATGATGACGCTGCATCACTCTGGTCATGATTGTTTGCCCAATGTACACATATTGGATCCCCCACTCTTGGAACCCCATGCTAAAATACCTGTAAAGAATGGGCCTACTATCAAGAAGTAGAATATGTAAAGGTATCCCTGTGGAACCAAAGTCTACAAATCCACCTCCATACTCAATCCTAGGTTTCAAAAGAGAGAACCTGTCTCGCCATATAGAACGAATCCCAGCAAGCCCTCTATGACAATCCAAGAATGAAGTGGACCGCTCATTGGCGCAACCCGGTCGATTAATAAATGAAACAAACTACCGACCAAATGAATCCCTGGATCCCATAGACAATTTAGAAGTCCACCAATTCCAATTCCTATTGATTGTTGTTGTGCCATACTGATAACTATCAGAATCTAGCTGAGTCAATATACTGAACCTTGTATGCAACCAACTGATGAAAACCAGGTACTAGGAATCAACCTTGTGGCTACTAATTTGTCATGATGTTGCCAACCCGCACAAAGAAATCTACCATCCTCACTCCTGACAATGTATGCAGGCAAAGCCTAGAGTTTAGACACCCTGCTGAAAAATATCCATGTCTCATGTGGTGCCTCAAACTCATACAAATCCTCGTAATGCCCTGCCCAAGATGTATCATGCGTCACCCTCATGATCATCTCCCTAAATGTGGACTCAGAGATTAAATATGGGCCATCTCTATAGTAGATCGTGTCATCCCTCAATTTGCCTTTGTCAACCCGCGCACTGTCCACATGCCCCAAATGGAGAATCTTTGTCATATCTATAATGGCTTGGGGCTCACCCAACTTCTTTACACAATCCTCCCATGTCCTGTTGTACTTGATGAGAGCATCAAGGAATGGTAGCAGAAACGTCCACGACTATATGCTAGACTGGAAAGTGTCACATACATTGGTCAATCCCAAGGGTATGACCAATAACTCATCCATGTATGTCGGTGGAATATCTGAGCAGTCTATCGGACTCCACGATACTCCCATGCCATCATATGAATCCAAAAGGTGTCTCCTCACAATGATGGTAAACCCTACTCTCTCCATCATCACCAACACTATTGCTTACTACTGTGTTATTCAATATCATCATGTACCTTGGATGTATCACTGTATCCACCAATCCATGAGTGTGAATTGATCTTGAATCCCATGTGGATGTGTGCTCACCCGAAATGTACCTATCTCCACAATCCATGAGTGTATGCTCAACCATCTCATCATGAGCGATCAATGAGCTCACCAAAGGTGGTGGCTCCTACAACACACATGCATCCTAAAAAATATCTGTGTCATATCTCCCTAAAATCACCTGTAAGTTTAAATGCCACTCTTGCTCACCCATCACATGAGGCTCCTCCATCAATTCGACAATGTCACTAACATCCTCCTGAGAGAAGGTTGATGTATATGATTGACTATTTACTGAAATGGATGAAAGAGATGCATGACTCAACTCCTCCCGAAGTTGCTCTACTTGTAACTCACATTTTTGAAGGACCATCTGTGTGCTCTCCAAGGAGTCATATGTGTTCACCAACTCATGGGTAAGTTTGTCTACCTCATGTTCTTTCTCTTCCAATGCACCCTGGTACACACTGCCCACTGTGAGAAGATAATCCCTATATGCGAGAAAGTGTAGGTAGTTAGATCTAGTCGCTACCATTGCTTCCCTAAGTGTAATGAAATCCGCAAGGGAAATATCTCCTCTAGAGTTTTCATGCACCATAGTGGCCCTCCAACAAAAATTATCCACCAATGTATGTGTGTCATCAAGGTGTCTCATGGCTGCCACAATCATGTCTCTGTGAACCTTTAGTTGCCCTATCAAATGGTGTGACTCACACAAACAAACATCCACATCATGTTGAAGTGATACCTCCTGACTCCTGCTACCAAGGTCAACTGTGGAATCCTCATCAGAGTATGCCCCAACATCTTCTATACCACCCTGCCCAACATCACTCAAAAACACCTCCTGAGAAATGAGATCCATCTCAGTTGGTGACCCATGTGAACAAACCTCCTCAAAACCAACTACCTCTCTCTCATATCTGGTACACATCTCTTGAGAATTGAGGTCAACCTCAAGTTTCTCATTTGTTGCTAACTCCTCATGCACATCCTCATCATGGATGGGTGTATGCTCATCCCTAGAATCAACATGTGATCCTGTCAACCCATCGACATGCGGTGATGTCTCCTCTTCCATGACTACTCTCGTCTTGCTTTCCACTCTTTTTATCATAGTTGTTAAGTTCCTTTGTATCCGCTCATACCAATCTGACCAGTCTTATTCACTCCAAGGAATATACTCTTTCTATTCCTCTTGGTTTCTTTACGAGTCTTGCAATATGTTTGTACTCGAAAACCCCTGTTTGATTTCCTTCCTCTTTTTTTCCACTACTAAATGGGGAAATAAGTCATCGTCCCATTCAAGATGTTTGATGGTAAAGTATTCTTTAAATGTTACATCTGACCTGAATGCCACACTAAGAGCTTGATATTCCTTATGACAATTTGTAATCTCCCTTGTGATATCCATCCTCCTAGGCCACTGCAATTAAGCTTGTTGCCAATGTCACCCTTCAAAACTCACAGATGTCAAAGATCATGCTCTGATACCACTGTAATATCCTCCTTACTGGTTGTTACTAATTTTTTTTTGGTCTATTGCTATGGCATTCATCAATTTCTTGGTTTGGCCTTTTGTCAAACAATAGATGGAAATCCTTTATTAACATCGATAACCTTTCTTCTGGCTAGCTATAACTTTATTATGGTTTGGAGTTTTAGTCAAACACTTTGAGAACATACTCCCAATCCTCCATTCAACACATAAATTTGGTGTTGTTGTCTATGGCTTACTGTTTTGGGTTTCTCATTTAGTTTCATAGATGAATGTTGTTTCCATGTCACTCATAAGTTCCATATTCAATGATTTATTACAACAAAGATTATAAGGAAATACCCAAAAACAACATACATAGAACAACAACAAAATGCCACACAAAATTATGATTTATTGTAATAATCGGGCATGTTACACGAATGATTGATTTAGAGGCTCATATCGTCCTCTTCTAGGAAGTAATAGTTTCCTTAATATCAAAACTCGGCTCTCAGAAAATGCAGTCCATTCCAACAAAGAATGCAACCTTTCTTTATTTGTTTCCTGACCTTGATGCAGAACTGGGCAACAATAGGAATCATGTAGTGGTTTGTTGTAGGTCCTCAAACATTGGCAACCAAGAGACTAGATGGAAAAGGGAAGATTATCCTCTCTTTAAACTCCTGGTAGTAGTTGTTGTAGCAATACACAATTCCTTGGAATTTCCTCAATCTCCCACTCTAATAATAATCCCTCTACAATCAAGTGCACCCTTCTTAGAGACAAATGTGCCCTCCTAAAATCCTGTGCACCTTGCATGAGATATTTAGCCTTCAAATGGATAAATAATGGCCCAAAACTCGACCCCTACCTTCAATTATTCACCTAGCTAGTAAATAAGCATTATCTCCGCCCAAAATTCACCCCAACAGTGAGGTATTCATCCCACAATGAAAGAAAATGACCCAACACTTCATAAACTCACCCAGCTACAATATTTCATCAATCAAAGTGTCCATGTTTGTATGCAACTCGCCCAATTGCATAAGAAAGACGCCCAGGAAGAAAGGAACTAAGTTTGCATATATAAATCAACCACTTAGAAGTATGGAACTCAAAAATATGGAAATATCCTCCTCGAGACGCCAACTACCGAAGAAACTGTGATCTCCAAGTGAATACCAAGTCTGAAGATAGAATGGCTAGGGTGGATATCTCGCCACCAAAACCAAGCTTGGCTAGATAGGGTGGATCTCTCACCACCGAAACTGAACCTAGGGCTTGTCACTAAAACCATCAAAACCCTAATCTCCTAGAGCTCTCCAAGCCAAGAGGCCAAATACAAAATAATCCATCTACATAATGAGAGAATATGAGCCCCTATCCCTTTTTTATACTCCTTTTCATCTTTTTCCCTTCAAGTGACTTTTAATTCATCTTTAATATTTTCTCATAAAATCACTTTATTAATTTAATGGACCTTTTTAATCCAAAAGTGATTAATTCGCCTTTATGATTTCTCCAGCCACTGAAAGTCACTTTTCATCATCCCATCCTGTAGATATTTTATCCCCGATTCCAACGAGTTATTACACTAAGGTATTTCTCCAAGAAACAAGCTCCAAATAGTACCTTTAGTGTAATTAATCAAAATATGCCCATTAATAACTCGTTTTTAAAAATCATCGGAATGCAACGAAACCAAGAACAAGCTGTGCGAAAATGATCTTGATGATGAATAATGGTAAATAAACTAAGGTGGGCCCCATAAAACTCATCCAAACCCTCTGAGCTCACTGATGACATAGTCTCACCCCCCCTGACTTGGCTGACTCAAGCCTCCTGAAGTGACTCTAACCGCATAATAAGGGAATCCAAAAATGGGGACATGACAAAACAACCTATACTTTCCTTAATGAACCCTTTGGCACACATTATGGTGCAAACCCAAAGTCTAGATACCTTCCTTAGCACGAACTTTGATGCACACATGCATAACTTGGCATGAAATTCTAAGAAATCCTACTCTCTTGTTGTCCCATGTCTTGTTCCGCCATAATGGTAGGCAGTCATTAACTACAAGTTTGTTGGACATCCAGAATAGAGGGCGCCCTTGGCACGATGGTTAAGGCATGAGTATATTTGGGAGGAGGTCACAGGTTCGAGCCCGAATACCTATCCCATTTTGGTGCTTGATTATATTAGTTAGTATATTTGTTGTTAGTCTCGCATGAATGTAGGGCGCGGTTACATTGGATACCATGTGAAACTGCCATGGGGAGGTCTCTCATTGGTCCAATTAGGCCTATATGGACTTTCCACGTGTCAATATTTGATTAGTCCACTTGTAATTGTACGATTTCCTTGTCACCTTTCCAACTCAGCTGTATGGACGTGTATGGTCATGCCATGTGTCACCCTCTTTTTGGCCCTTCGACTTTTGACCATATTTGACCAAATAATTTGACTGGCCATAACTTTTACATACTTTGCATCGTTGGAAACCTATCATGAAGCTCTACGCAATGAGGTCCTTTTCAAGAACAATTGGGATGATATTTATTAGGTTGTGTTTGTTTATTAGGTTCAAGAATGGTATTTGAAATCTGGGATGCTGGTTGATCATTAAGCATCATGATATGACCATGATCCTCTTCACATCCAAGCTCTTGATCACAGGTGATAAAAATATCATAATTAGGCCCTATAAAAAAGGGCTCCAAAGATCTCTCAAGGTAGGCATTATTTGAATATTGATATTCAAGGAAGAGCATGTGATCTTGCAAATCCTTAATGATGGGGATTAAGGAAGACAAATCTTTGTGGGAATCATAAATACCAAAGGAGAAACCTGTTCTTCAGGATTGCTCCTCGAAATCAAGGAAAGTGATTAAAGCTAGCTCCAAATTTTGAACATTCTTTTCTTCCAACCGCCATCGGTAAAGAGGTGGTAAAAGATCATAATAATGTAAAAGGGCAACCAAGTTGGTAGGCGAATATTCATAGCAATGCAATTATGCAACTTGATAAACCTAACATTAAAAGTGTGAATACTTTCATTATCCTTCATGTGCAAATTATTAAATCTCTTAAGATGCTCATAAGGGTTATCAAAGTGCCCAAAAGTAGATGTAAACCAATAAGAAAGTGCAGACCATGTAGAGATGCATTCATCAGGTAGGTTGGCAAATAAGGAAGTAGCATTACCCTCAAGGGAGTTGATAAATAAGAGCATGCAACTATCATTATCATTGGCTTCGAGGATGGTACAAGCATTGGAAAATGCATGAAGGTGTAACTTTTCAACTATAACAACTCCATCCCTTAGGAACAAAAGAAAATGTTGTTTGAACTTGTAAGGTAAATGATTAACAAGGTAAGTGAGCTTCAAAGGGATAGGTAAAAACCAAGGATGATTGTTCATGTCTTCCTCAAATTAGAATATCCCATACTTGCGAATGACTTTTCTGCGATTAGTAGTTGAAACCACAGGGCTACAACTACTAAACATGCTTCCAATCAATTGAGACATTGAGGTCTAGAGAAAATAAATGTAAGTTTGAAATCATTAAACAAAACTAGGAAAGAGTCATTGAACGGTCCTTCCCCAGTATGGTTGCCAAAGAATGTTGATGACGAAACTCAGAAGATCCATAAACCAATAACTCGACCTCCCGTGGGGCTAGGTGGGAAGAGACAAGAATATCACCCTGGGTTTAGAGCCCCAACATGAAAATACATTAGACCCTAGGCTAAGTCTCCTATGACCTAAAGTCCAAGCATGAATTCATTTTGCTTTGTATTTTCCAATATTCAATTTTTATGTGTTTTATATTTTATAATTTTTATAGTTTTTATTGTGTTTTGTAAATAAAGTTAGGAATGAAATATTTACAAAAATAAACAAAAAGTTTAAAGAAGGATTAATGATAACAAGTGTGTATTAGTTTGTTGCATAACTAAGTAAGTAATTAAAGAAAAAAATGTTACAAATTAATAAACTAATAATAAAAAAGGGAGTTAAAAGTTAAATAACAAAACTGAGTTAGTTGTGATATTAGTGAGTTAGATTTGTGAATGAATAATATGCAAATATTATTAAAGACAAATAACAAACTTAAAAGTAAGGAATTATCAGTGACTTTAGTAACCTTTACGAATTGATATCTGTTATTTATTTGTCTTTAATAAATTGATAAGGAAACATTAGGTAAAATGAAACTTAAAGATTTGTTTTATTTTTCTTTAAAAGTATAAGTGAAGTATCAAGAAATAAATTAGAAACAATATTAAGAGTTGAATATGATCTTTATTAATGAAACCCTCACATATTTCTCATACTCTTTGGAGCTTTCAAACCTCTGCGAAGGTCTGGACCCTGAGTGAAACTCTAACTACCCAAAATGATTTCTTCACTCATAGGAGAATATTCAAGGACAAAGAAAAATTAACAACGAAGATAGACATGCTTGTACAATGATCAATAGAGCTTCAAGGTAATCATGTGCAAAATTGGTCAGCCATGAGAACATAGACAAACTACAACAAAATCAAACAAATGCACAAGTTACCTCAAAGAGCCATCAACTCCATTACTAAGTTTCTCTTGATACTCCAGCCCATCAAATCCCAAAGAGAAGATACCTCTGCTATCCACAACCCATCAAATCCCAAAGAGAAGATATGTAATTCCAAAGAGAAGATATGTAAGGTATGCATGATGAAAACATTAAAATGAATTCTCTCTCATGCTCCTAGCTTACCTATCGTGATTTCTTCCTCTCAAGAAAATTTCTCCTCCTTTGTGTTGGCCCCTTGTTGTTCTTGTATATCTTTAGATAGGTGGTTCCAGTACTTATGGTGGTTTAACAAAATAAACTACTTGACTAGATCTGCCTCCCTTGCTTTTTGTTTAATAAATTAAAGTTCCTTCGTTTACAAATATTTTTATTTATGTGTCGAATATTGCTTATGGAGGTCTAATAATTCGTTGCCAAAAGTGATTAAACACTAAATAATGTTGGATCATGCAAATGGATGCTTTAATGATTGGTCCTAGTCATCAAATCGGAAGAACAAATAGGAGATAGAGGGAGATCAGAATTTGAATGAAGAGAAACCTTTTCGTCAATCATTGTATAGTATATTATCAAGATTGACTTGCAATTATAAAAATACCTACAACCATTGTAATGTGGAACAAAGATTCTACAAACATTGTTATCATGTTTTTAATAACGTCATTTACCATGCTTCTTTTCCATGTCTCTCTGGATCAGATCGTTCCACAGTCTATAATTTACATCTATCTCAAAGCTGTATATGTTAGTGGGCTATTTAAGTATGCTGACTATTTTCTCTTGAACTTGGGAGATAGAACTGTTATCAAAACCTTGCCAATCTTTTAATAGTGACTTCCTTATTTGTTTTTGAGTTTACTGTTGAGTAGACAATGCCATATGCGTTGCGACCAATAGGTCATATGAGGAAATGTACTTGGAGGAGATATGGAAGAGGTTCCCAAATAATATTATACCACATATACAAATCGCCATGGTAAAATGTTGTTGATGTGGAGAGCCATTTGGCATGTTGTTGTGA
>ML780412.1:570898-586427 GCA_009831015.1 Picea engelmannii | reverse complement strand
ACTAAGGATAACACCAACAACATCATCAAATTTTAAAGTATTTGAACCAGAGACAGAGTTACTTACAGCCATGACCAAGCCATTCCAACTTTCTGGCAATGAGCACAAGATTAAAAGAGCCCTAACCTCATCATCAAAGTCCACTTTTACAGAACTTAGTTGATTAGTAACCATATTAAATTCATTTAAATGATCTGCAACAGACCCACCTTCCGACATCTTCATATTAAATAATCTCTTCGTTAGGAATACCTTATTGGACGTTGAGGGTTTTTCATACAATTTGGCCAACGCATCCATCAAATCCTTCGTTGTCTTTTCTTTTGAGATATTGAAAGCCACCGACGCTTCCAGGCTCAGCCGTATCATTCCTAGAGCCTTTCTGTCAAGAATCTCCCATTCTTCGTCCTTCATGGACGCCGACTTATTTGCTACTCCACTCAATGGTAGGAATAGATCCTTCTGATATAAATAATCTTCCATCTGCATCTTCCATAATTGGTAGTTTTGGCCGTTAAATTTCTCGACCCTAAAATTTCCATCTTTCGACATTGCTCCCACTCGAACCAGGAACCCTCTTTTCCTGCGAGTTACCTTACGCTATGATTCCAGTTGTTAGAAAAACAGGACCGCGGAGCAATAAAATAAAACAAATGCGGAAATAAAACACAGAAGATACACAATACAAGAGAGACACAAATTTACGTGGTTCACCCAGTGTGGGCTACCTCCACCAAAGAAATTGCCAGGTCCTTTCTTTATTATTATCCGTCAAAATGAAGGGATACAACCTATAGAAAAAACCGCTGTAACTTCCTCTTCTTTCTCTCACAGTCTCCTCTCTCAGAATACAATACTCGCCAACATACATAGCCGCAATACATTTCTCTCATAAAAGAGGGTTGCCTTCTAGGGCAAAGAACCCTAACATAATCTCTATCGTTAGATCTGCGACCTTATAATGAACGGTCCAGATTTACAATGAAATTACAATATACTTTTACAAGGCAATTTTTGCTTCGGGGGCTTCGCCCCCGAACCCCCATCGGGAGACACTATCCCCAAACCCCCGCTTGCTCGCGTGGAAGAGTGTACATACTTCTGGGGTGTAAATACTTCATGGGGTATAAACACAACTGAAAGTAAAAAACCCATAAACCAAGAAGATAATCAGGCTCCAGAACCAACACATTGCATAAGATGAATGGCATAACCAACCATTCAAACAACCTCTGCTTTGTCTTAAAAGTAGTTTTCCATATATCACTTTCTGCAATTTTTATCCGATGGTAACCACTTCTCAAGTCTAGCTTCGTGAAATAAACAACATTTCTTAATTGATCCAATAAATCATCAATTCTAGGAAGATGGTATCTGTTCTTTACAGTGATCTTGTTCGGTGCTAAAAAATCAATACACATCCTCCACGTACTGTCTTTCTTTGGAACTAATACAATAGGAGATCCATACATAGAGGAACTCGGCCTTATGATTCCTTTATCGAGCAACTCTTGAACTTTCTTTTTTATCTCTGCATTCTCTATCACTGATGACCCATACATACCAATGTTAGGAAGAGGAACATCCTGTTGTAAATAAATCTCATGTTCAACCTCCCTCTTAGAAGGCAATCCTGTAGGTTCCTGAAATAACTCATCATAATTAGAAATGATTTTTTCCAATTCCTTTTTATGATTTGGGTCACATCCTCCTAGAGCATAATATATATCTTCTTCTTTTTGTTTCACCACCACGAGAACAAAGATTTTACTTGAATTTACGAGTCTCTTCATTTGTACTATGCTCACTAAAGAAAAATCAGTTTTTATACGATGTGCTCTGATAATATACTCAATCACGTTATTGAAAAGATGATATTTGTTCTCTTCATGATAGAATATAGATTTCCTATCAAATTAATATGGACTACCCAAAACAATGTCACAAATGTCAAGTGGTACGACATCTAAATCAACCTCATCAGAGAACTTAGATAATTGCAAATCTGATCTTACACTGCTTCATCACCTGCAACTTAGCATAATCACACACCTAAAGTAATGAATATGGATTTATATGAGGGTCAAACCCCACTTCTTAACAATTGCTTCAGATATTAGGTTAACTTGAGCCCCACTATCAAAGAAAGTATCTATCTTTGTATGCTTTACTATAACTCTGGCATGAAAGAGCTCACTTATTTTCCTTTGATAATGAACATTTTCCAATTTAGCGGATTGAATTGAAAGATTAGTAGTAGATATACCTTTGCTTCCCATTTCCATGATCTTAGTTTCATCACCTGAATCTAACCCCAGATCCTATCATGTTGATGCAACAATATTTTGTTTCCCTTTATCATAGAACTTCTTTGGTCGTAATTCTATATGCAACTTCCAACACTGTGCTTCCTCATGCCCCTTTCTTTTGCAGTGAGGACATGTAGGTTTCTCTTCAACTTTCTCTACTGTAGTTGATTTCTTACTCTTCCATTTTTCATTTGATTTTTTCGCGAACTTGTGTGGCTTCTTATTCTCAATTACATGCTATCCCTTGCTAGCTTCCATGTGAGTAGCTTGTACCAAGACTTTGTCGATATTAGTAGGGTTAAACATCAATATAGTCTGTCGAAGATAAGAATGCATACCACCAACATACTTCAGAAGAATTTCACGAGTATATAACGAAATTCCTAAGGATAATGCTTTCTTCTTAAATTCCTATGAATATACTTGAACATTTTCCCCTTTTCCTTGCCTTATATGTTGCCATTCTATAAGTGCAGATTGCACATAAGCCAATGGATAAAATATTTTTCTTATTGCAGCAGTAAACTCATCCCAAGAATAAATTACTTTACCTTGTTGAACATGATCAATTTGTGTCTTACTCTCCCACCATATCAAGGCTATGTCGTGCAATCGAAGAGTAGCCAATTGTATCTTTGCAGTGTTGTCCAGGATCTTTTGCACCCTGCAATATACCTCTATTTGTTTGATCCAATTGTCCAACTTCTATGTGTTCAATTCTTCATCATAAATTGGCAGTTCAAACTTTACATATAATTTCAATAAAGACAAATCACAATTACGTGATGAATTCTTCTTATGAGAAGAATTTTTACTAACACCAGAAGAAGATGATGACGAGGATGATGGTGAAGATGGTTCTGAAGGTCCACCACCTTCATCTCCTCCTTCAAATTTTACCAAAGATTCTTCGTCCCCAGTTTTATAGACTCTTCGATATAAATAATCTATTATTTCCCTCATTGAGTGAAGTGTAGCCATGATTTCCTCGGGTCTCATGGGAGGATCTTCTCCTTCCTTTCCTTCAGAAACCGTGTCTTTCTTACAAAATCTCCTTTGGATATCTGACTTGTAACTTGCAAGCTTTCCTTTACCAAGCTTGAATTTGGATCTTGTAAGCATTCACTAGCAAACTCTTTCCAAAACCAACTCTGATACCAACATCCGAAATATCTTTATATGTTAAATCAATCTTTAATACAAATAAACATTGAACTTGATTTCAAAATAATAGTGATCGTTTCACTGATTGCATAAAACATGTGAATTTACTTATCTATCCAAAATCATTTTAATGATGACAACTTGAAAAGTTAACTGGCGAAATAGAACAACAATAATATGTCACATACATAAGTTTGTTAACGGAGTTCACCCAACTTGGGCCACGTATTTGGGTTTGCTTCCAATCGAGACCGCTTTATTAATGCTCAAATGCTTGTGTTTTTATGATGGCCTTTTTACTCGTTGCTCAAATTCAGAAACAAATTACACCATTGAATTCCTCTCGAAATTTTGAGAAAAATGAGTATAAACATCCTATACTTTCCTCAAGGAACCCTTGGTACACATTACGATGCAAACCCAAAGTTTAGATACCTTCCTTGGCACGAACTTCGATGCACACATGCATAACCTGGCACAAAATTCTAAGAAGTCGTACTCTCTTGTTGTCCCATGTATCGGTCCATGTATTGGTTAAATAGGGCGTGGGCCCTAACGTCCATCTACAATGGTAGACAATCATTAACTACAAGTTTGTTGGAGATCCATAATAGAGGATGCCCTTGGAAGTAGTGGTTATGGAATGAGGATAGTGGGGAGGAGGTCATGGGTTTGTGCCCGCATACCTCTCCCCTTTTGGTTCTTGGTTATACTCATTGGCATATTTGTGTCCAGTCCTGCGTGAATGTAGGGATTTGTGACATTGGATACCATGTGAATCTAGGGCGAGGGCCTTAGCCCTTACTCTTTCCCCGACCGACCATACCTTAACTGCACTTCAAATATATTATTTTCCACATGACTATTAAGTCATATGGATTGGTCTATTAGTATGTTGTGGTAACGCTGGGAAGGAGGTTGGGGGTTCGACTCCCGTCAACCCATAAAAAATTTAATACACCATAGGCATTAGAGGCTAATGGGAGACTGCCATGTGGCGGTCTCTCATTGGTCCAATTAGGCCTGTACGAACTTTCCACGTGTCAATATATAATTAGTCCACCTGTGCTTGTATAGTTTCCCTATCATCTTTCCAACTCAGTTGTACAGACATGTACGATCATACCACGTGTCACCCTCTTTTTGGCCCTTTGACTTTTGACCTTGTTTGACCAAAAAATTGACTGGCCATAACTTTTGCATACGAACTTCGTTTGAGGTAATTTTTGCGCCATTGGAAAGCTATTGCTAAGATATACACAATTAAGTCCTTTTAGAGAACATTTGAGATGATAAATTTTTGAGCATTTCTGGATCCTCCTAGTTCTCTTTGAGCTTTCCATATCCTCCTAGATCAGGCACTCTTCACATCGATCTAATGGATTTTCCATCCAAAACGAGCAACAAAATAAAGAATTAGTCGAACAAAGTGCATCTTCACAACAGAGGAAACATCTTAGTGTATTCGATGCCTTCTTGTTAAGAAAATCCGTTCGCAACCAAACGAGCTTTGTGACACTCAACAACACCTTCATAGGTAAATATGGTCTTCTAGACCCATCAAAACTTCACAAAATTATTTTCTTGTGGTTGGGAAACTAAATCCCAAGTGAGATTCTTCAACAAATAATATATTTCTGTCTACATGGAATGCTCCCATTATAGTTGACCTTGGGCATTAGATTAGGTAACATGATCTAAAGTTTAAAGTACATGAGTCATCAGTGCAACGCTGGCATGTTGCTTTTGAATTCAAGTTTTTCATCCTGAAGATATATCATCGACATCAGGTCCAACAAATTCAATGGTTTTGGCAGCCAATCTGAATAGAGAAGAAAGGAGTGAAATATTGTTCACAACAGAGGGTCGATCATAAGTTGGAACAATTTTAGTCGGCGGAGATGGCGGACCAATTGAAACAAATCGATGGACTAATTGACTTGGAGGTCAACGGTCTAGTCAAAAGAGGAACATAGTTTGACTGTCCAGTTGAGGGACTGAAAAATGGAACATGAGAACTATAGTCGGAAACATCATCAAAGTGACCATCCTGTAACAATCTAGAGGAGACATTCAACAATTTGATGCCAGATGACTTCTCATCAAACTATACATTTCATTTGATAATGATTTGTCGTTTGATAGGATTAAACAGTCGATGGGTATTGGACTCTTCAAGTTATCCCATCATGATGCAAGCATGACTCATTGCAACCAACTTCCCTCGTCAATCATCGAAAATATGATCCCAGGAAACACATCCAAACACACAAAGGTGGCCAATTGAGGGCTTGCTTCCATGCCATTGTTTGAATGGATTCACCAAAGGAACAACTCGATTCAAGATGTGATTGAGTAGATGGATTTCATAATATACAACTTCAACCCATAAGTGAGGAGGCAAATATTTGGTCTATAAAAGACATCTAGCCATTTCGACTAACACCCGATTCTTATGTTCTGCAATGCCATTCTGTTGAGGTGTGTGAGGAACCAACTACTGCCAGTTAATACCAAATTGAACCATGTATTATTCAAAATGTTGATTTACATACTCACCACCGTTGTTTGATCTCAAGCACTTAATGGTTCGACCGCACTGCTTTTCAACAAAGGCTTTAAATTATTTGAATTTTTCAAAGACAATATTCTTATTCTTCATAAAATAAACCCAAGTGAAATGAGATATACCTTGCACTCACCAGGGAAGGTAGATTGATGCAACAAAGATCACTGTGAACCAAATCCAGGAGGTTTGGTGCTCACCACACTTTTCTAAAGTCAAAGGGTGCCTAATGATGCTTGTCAACCACACATCCTTTACAGACTCCGTCAAAGGGAAAAAAGTTAGGAAAACTAGCAACCATATTATGAGTTGCCATCGTCTATAGACTTTGAAAATTCAGGTGTTCAAGTCGTTCATGCTTATTTTGACTTTGCTTGTCAGTGTAAGAAACAAGAGCAATCAGTCCAAAGTTGGGTTGAGTCATGTCACAGAATTTATACAAACTGTCCTTCAGGTCGAGAAACCCTCTGGTGGCAATTGACCGACGTTTCTTCAAATCTCGAACAAAGAATCGATCTATCCAAAACTTCACAATATTACCTGTCTGTGTTAATTGAGAGATGAACAACATATTAGCACTGACGTTTGATACATGATAAACATCGAAAATTCTCCCATGTCTATAGGAAACATCACCCTAACCAACAATATCGAGAGAAAAATCATCAATGACATAAATATTCCTCTCCTTAGCTTCATTCAATAGGTGAACAAGGAAGAATCCTTAACCATGTGATGAGTGCACCCATAGTCGACTACCCATTCATTTTGCATAGAACGAGATAGCAAGGCTTGAGAATTTTTGACTTGAAAGGTTAAATTATCAATGGGTGGGTGAATAACGAACATGTCTCCTTCAAGGCGTTTAACCTTCTCGTCTAAATCAAGTATCCTTCTTATAACATACCTTCTCCACATCTCCAGTCTTGCCATAGTACTAACATGTCTTCTTCTTTCAACTTTGATGGGGTATATCTGTCTACCCTTTAGGTTTATAGTCCAGGGATCGAGGTCTCTGTATATAGGTACAAAACCATGCTCTTTCCTTGGGATTCGACTTGCCCTTTCCCTTAAGAAAGTGCGCTTGATGTTTACCAACAAGCTTACCTTGATCAATCAATTTGTGTTGATCAATTATCAAAAGATCACATAAAGCTCCAAACGTGTAATCTTTACCATCTTCCTTGCGTGCCTGCCATTTGGTGTGGAAAGTCGAAATGAACACGTCGAATGGTGTTCTAAAATTCGTCACAGCTAGCTCAATGAGTTTTCCATCTTTCTTCTAGTAACTATTTCCACATTCACCCAATTTCAACTACAGATCCTTCACATGTGCCAAATAGTCCTCTTTTTTGTCAGAAGAATGAGGATCAAGAGAGATCAACTCTTTCTCTAATTGGATGATGTGGCTTTCATCGACTCTGTCGAACAACAACTTCAACTTCTTCTAGAATTGATGAGGGTCATTTATTCCACTGATGTGAAATCAAATCTCCTATGAGATATGGGTCGTGATGAACCCTACAACCTCATCCTTCTTTCCATCAACAGTAAACGTTTCCAAATTGTCTATTGATTCTAGAATTGCAATCTTCGTATACTTCCATAGTCCCTTCCTCTTCAGTAGGGTTTCCATGTTTGGTGCACATACTATATAATTTGATCCATTCAAAATTACATGATGGATCTTCGAAGCCATCTTTGATATCTAGAAAAATCATATATGGTTCCATAAGTTAAGTCTGCAAATCACCGATCTAGAGTCAATCACACAACATATTAGACTTAGCATGATTCGTGGACAACAAGAAGGGTTTCAAGCCATTGGCTCTAATGCCATGTTGAGGATTGGGTGTAACTTCATACGAAATAGACAAATAGAATTGTAGATAATCGAAGGGAAACAAATTTTTGAAAAGAAAAGGTGGCGTCTAAAGACACCATTACAACACTTAAGCACAATGCATTGTGATCAGAACATCACAATGCATATTGGACATCTTGTACACAACAACAATATCGACATGATGATAATGGCCTATCTGGTCTGCTATTTATAACTTCAATATCTAACCAACTTCCTTGAAATAGGGAGGATCTTGTCCACATATAATCCTCGGTGGTTATAGTTAACTCTGTCAAATTCGTGTTGTCTAGTCGCCTCGACAAGGATTTTGGCATCGACTATCCATGCTTCCAACTTGTACTTGATTGCTCGGTATTTCGATCCACCAACCGACTGTCTTCGAATGTTGGTCGATTGTTTGACCGACAAGCTTGTCAACTACTTGACCCATTGATGTAGATATCTGGTCAATCACTTGACCAACTTTTTCTAGAAGTAGGTTGATCGCCTGACCAACTGATCCCAGGAGAATTGTGATGAACCACCAAAACTTGATGCTCCAACATGAGGCTCGCCGATGTAATGGTGGTCGCATATATGGAAGGTTAAGGTGGCCAAAAAGTAAGCTATTCGTGCGACTGACTTTACATAATAAGGTGTATACATGGGAAGCTTGACAAAAGAAAAATGTTCAAGGTCACAAGATGTGTTTCCTTTGTTGCGTCGTAGAGGAAATTATTGAACACCTTTTTGTCCATTGTAGTTTCACAAGATAGGTTTGGAAAGGCTTAAGTTATTGGTTGAAGCTATAAGAATCGTGGGTTGACAATAATATTGAATCATGTTTGCGTTCTTGGTTTGTTCGACTTGATCTCAATGTACATCGTTCCATTCCCTTCCTAGATCTTTGGGGACTATGGTTAGCTCAGAATGATTATTTGTTTGAGGCAGTTTAGTCCCCAACATATAAGGTTTTCTCACAAGTGGTAGCAGCCTACAATATTTATAGAGAGGAATCGACACATAATATGTCAAGGCATTGGGGATATGATGATCAATAAAAGTTATAGTTGGGATTTTTTTGATGGCGCATGTGAAGGGATAGACTAGCACTGTGGTTTTGGAGGAATCTTATATTTCTCGTACTCTCGCTATATTAATTTTAAAGCAAATGTTGGTTGGGGCACCAAAAATTTAGCTGAATTTTTGGCATTATGAACACCTTGGGTACCTGCATGCAAATTGGTTGCAATGCCTTATTATTTATGTATAATTAATAATATACTAGATAGGTGGGACCCCATGTGTGAATATGAAGGAAGGATGAGTTATTTTTCTTGCTCATGACTTGGTTGCAAAATGAATGCTACAGTTATTGGCTCTAAATCAATATTTGAAACAAATGAGCAAACGATTATGATTAAAAGAGAAATGATGTTGTTTAGATGATTATCACAAGTTTTATTCCGCTACACTCAATTTAAATGGAGATCTAAACTCCATGATTGAAGTAGTAGATGATAATGGTATTGTGGATTTCTTGTTAAAAGGGTTATGCGCCATTATTTAAAGTTTGAAGTTTAAAAGTTGGGACATGGTCTCCCTGGAAAGTGTTGACATATATTATATTGGTGCTCAAAAGTTGGCACACACATTAAGTTTGGAAACATAGGAAAGTGGTGGTATATCCAACTTGCATTGAATTGTTATGGAAATTGTGGGTTATGTGTTGTATGGATAGCTCGCTCGTATTGGCTATGGTTGAAGGAGTAAATGTGGATATGACATGCAGTAATTGCACCTGTCTCTAACCTACCTCGAGGGTCGCCACCCTTGCTATTTTGCATCTGGTCATTTTTGTTGGTTGTTGTTGCCTTCATTTTGCTCAGCCGTGGAAGAAGTGTTTAGACGTTGTCAATTTTCCTTGGCATTTTTGCATCCAAGAATGAGGGTTCTTATTGCCCCATCCATGAATTCTTGCTCTGCTCATTAATTAAATCAAAATTTGGCTCTTGTAATACCCCAAGGACGAGCCCCAGTTGTAATTATGAATGTAACATGTTTTTGTAGGCTCATGAGCCAAGTATTTATAAGATGGTAGTCTTATGTGTTGATTAGGCCGGGAACCTAGATGTTAAAGGCCAAGATCCTATTTTGTACATGTAAATATTCATATTATTAATATAACAACATCGTTGCGTGTAGACCAATCACGAAGAAAGAGTATCGGGGGACTAGACTGCACTAGGTTGGGCAAGGGAGGAGGCTAAGAGATTGAGGAAAAAGGGCTAAGATTAAGAGCCTAATAGAATAATATAATTATTATTCTAAAAGACGTAAAGAGGATATGAATTTATCCTAAATTCCTTTAGGGAGAGGAACAAGTTCCAAGTGGGAGGAACTTGCTCCTGGAGAGCTAAGTGTCATCCAATACACATGCAGATTTATTGGGTGATTCTCACCATTCTCGGGGGGGGGGGCTGACCATTCAGACAATTCTCATGATTTCTGACTAGGCTAGCCATCTGTTACCGCATTGACCAGTGCACCCAGTAACCCTGGAACACCATTGTGGAATTCCGGAAACACCCCGAACCTATGCAACAAGCCGAATTGATACCCTCCCTGCACCTGTACCTTGGGGATTGCCTGCGTATTGTCTTGTCAGTACCGTTCCCCATGCCCAATTTATGTTGCTTCCATCACCATGCCCGTGTGTTGAGGAGTGGGAGTGAAGAAGCGGGTTCTCAGGCTTGTGGATAGAAGAAACATGTTGTCAGGCCCGTGTGCAACTCTCTCCAGGTGAGAGAGTGTGCTGAGGAAGTGAGTTCTCCTAGAGGGCGTCTAATAACAGCTACAGATCTCTAAGAATTCCTGATCCGACCTGTTGTTGAAGGCTCAGAAAGGGAGGTGTAGCAGATGATGGACTATGTGATAGTGCGGGTGTACACTCCTGGGGTGGGACATGCATGTGGGGAATGAGAGTCTGTGAGTTGTGGGCGTAAGTGGCTCCTTGGAGGAAATCCTTCCTATTGTACTGTGCAACTTCCTATTGTCCCTGCTTAGCCTAGGAATATTTTGCCCGGTGGATTTTAGTCCCAGCTTGGGGGTGACCCTGCTTAGAGTGAGGAGCAATGTGGTCTATGACTCGGAGGTTCGTGGAAGGTCTGCACGCAGTTGGTGTACTCCAATTAAGAGATAAGTATCATTTTTGTGCTTAATGGTTAAATGATGTATTTTAGTGCATGTCTGTGATTCTTGTAATGTTATCTTGTGTTTCACTGCATGTATGTTTTCATGTTATCTTTATTTATTGTTGTTAAGTTTATATGTGAATATTTCCGCAAATGATCCTTCTCACTATTTTCTTATAAAGTATGGTGGAGGACAAGGAACAAACAACAAAGATGAGTTTTATGCTCTTTGGATTTTGTTGAAAATAGCAACTGAAAAAATGTCTAAAGCAACTGTAAGTTTATGGTGATTCCAAAATTTTGATGCATTGGGATTATAGAAGATGCAAAATTGAAAACATCTTGCTAGTCCCATTAATGAATTTGGTATTGGAAGTAAAAAAACACTTTGATGATATTTCCTTTGTTCATATATACAAAGAATTCAACTCCAGAGCATATATGTTATCCAAAGAAGTAGTGACTATGCAAGAGGGGTCACCAACTACATAAGAATTTAGAGAAGGGGCCTAGATATCCGATCTAGAAAATTCTTTATATGATGTCCTGTACATTATAGTAGAGATATGAATTATGTTGTGTTTATTTTGTTTTTAATGGTCATGCTAGGATTTGTTTGTATTTGTTTTTGTTAAGGTTACCTAATTGGAACCCAATAGACTATTAATATAATAGATACAAGGTGGATGGTGCAATACTTTGGCCTTAAGTACTTTTTGTAGAGTACTTCTAAAACAACACGATGTATATTTTGATTTCACACTTGAAATATCAAATATAATGATTTTTTTTTCCTTGATAAAAAAATTCCATATGCCTATTGAATTTATTTGACATCATTGATCCAATTAAGTTTTGGGAGATACGAGATAGCAAGACAAATTTCTTTTGGGCTACTTCTTAAGACAAAATTCCCTTATTACAACATTTTGTATACCCCCAAGAGGAATATAAATATGATCGAGAACTCAAAGAGATTGAGCTTCATTGATTTTGGGAAGAATAAGATCTATAAATATCTCCCAATGAGGGTATAGGTTTCCATAAGTGGAAGAATGTGGAGTTCTAGGAAATTTACTTCTCAAAGGAACTTAAACGAAAAATTGTGGAAAGTATTATGTCGAAGACAAGTTATTTACAAATATGGTAGTAATCACCTTTGTTGGGAAATAAAGGCACAAGAAACATCATTGTTAAGTAACCTTATACTCAATTAATGAAGAAGCCCCAATTGGGAATCACATACTAGATTTAGAGCAAGGTTTGAAACCTATACCTTTGGCCTAAAATATTCACATATTATTAGAAATTAGCCTAAAACCACAATTTTACTGAGGACAACATTTGTAAATTCAAATTTTGGCCCCTCATAATGTTGCGTGTGTCAAAATCACTAAAATACAATGTATCATCTCTTCATTGATTGCTTGTATGCATAATATATATGGAATTGGGTTTGATCTAGAAAACTAATGGTAATATGGGCGCAAGAAGAGATCCCTCCTTTCATCAAACTATGGCCAAATAAAAATTTTAGTTCACCTTTCGGGGAGACACTTTAGACCCTTGAACTAACTTTTGTTACTGGCCAATTTGGTTGGAATTGACTCGGAGGAAATTTATTAGTTTATGGAATCTACTGATCTTCACCTCAGAGAAAATAATTCACAATCTTAAGGAAACCATTTTGTCCAAGAAATGGTGGTCAGAAGATGCATTAGGCATTCATGAGGATAAAGCAAGACTATATTATAAGGTCTTGATATCCTTATATTTCTATAATCATAAGGCAACCCATAGAAATCCATGTAGGAAAACATAGTGTGGATGCCTAATTCAACCCACCCTTTTATTACAATCAATTTTGATGGTAATGGTTATCTTGCATCTTGTTGTGCTTGAAATATAGGTATATCAACAAACAATAAAGTGCAGATGTTATCCCTTTAGTTTGACTTGCAGATTGTCCACGCTACTGCAATACAAGGCTCTAGCTCACAACTTTGCCTTGTTGGTGTACTGTCAACCCTGTTCCATTGTTTTCTTTCCTGACACATGTCGTGAGATGGGATTATATCCTACATCATGTTTATGGTGCTTTTGCTGAAGTATGACTCTAATCACACTATAAGAATAAATGATTCACTTACTTGCATCGATGTTGTGTTGTGATTTGTCTCGGATTTGTGCGACGTGCATCATCTTATGGTGCAATAAAAGGGTGGTCATCTTGCTTGTGTCATGGTTGCATCAATAGAAAAATATTCCAACTTGTTATGATATTATTATTATATCATCACAAACCATTATAGTTCCATTGTTCCCAACACTCCAACTGATCTTTGATGGGAGGGAGGTGAAATCAATGCAATAAAGGTGGTACTAATGATTCAGTTCACCATATAATATTACCCTATTTTGTTGGGTATGTGTTATATTCTTTTCATGTGTGTGTGGGCGCGTCAGATATGACAACTGCGTCTGACGATCCCTATTTTGCTATTTTTAGTGGATTTTGCTATTTTTAGCGGTTTTGTAAATTAATCCCGGATTAAGGGATTAGGGTTTTGGTATCTACGGAATACCTAAAAACATTGTATATATATTGTATGGTGAATGGTGAAATTCGATATAATGAATATACAAAAGGTTTTACCGATTGAGGGTCTGTGATAAACCTGGGTTTAGTGGGAGCTTTTGCAGTGCAGATTCGAGTATAGAAAGAGGAATGGCGAGATCATCTAGAATTGAGTTAGAGAAGTTCAACGTTAAAAACTTTGAGCTAAGGAAGCTCAAGATGGAGGACCTTCTTGTAGACAAAGAACAATGGATAGTTGTGGATCCTGGTACATAGCCTACTGGTACACCATCTACTAGCACACAGGCTACTGGTACACAACCTACTAGTACACCAACTACTGGTATGTCGAAGGAAGATTGGGAGAAGTTGGACAGAAGAACAAGGAGTACTATTCGACTCTACTTGGCAGATTCGGTTTTGTTGAATGTCTCGGGAGAATCTACAGCCAAGGAACTATGGGATAAGTTGGGGAATTTGTATCAATCAAAGTCCCCGGTAAACAAGTTGTTTCTTCGAAAGAAGTTGCATCATCTTAGGATGGAAGACGGAGATTCCATGACAGAACATCTAAATGCCTTTAATACTCTGGTAAGTCAACTTGGCTATGTTAATATTACGATTGCAGAAGAAGATAAGTGTATTACTTTGTTATGTTCTTTGCCAGACTCTTGGGATAATATGGTTGTAGCAATAGGTAGTACCACTCAATCTACATTGAAGTATGAGGATGTACTTGCATCCTTGTTATCTGAAGAGATGAGGTGAAAAAGCATGCATGGTCATAACATAGATGCTTTATTTGTAAGAGGGCGTACCTGAGACAGAAACCCTGGTAAGACTTCAGGGTGGAGATCTAAATCTATAGGTAGATATAAGTCTCCAGGAAAATCTTTGAGGAAATATTGGAAGTGTGGTAAAACAAAGCATTATAAGAAAGATTGCAAGTCTAAGAAGGTTGAAAAACCAAAGGGATCTGATAGTACCTCTTCCATAGAGGCAAAAACCTCCACTGAAGAAGGAGGTGATGTTTACCTGGAATCTACAAGTACACATGCAGACCGTGATGTATGGTTGATTGACTCAGGTGTGTCATACCATATGACTCCTCACAGAGAGTGGTTCTCTGAATATGAAAAATATGATGGTGGTGATGTATTCCTAGGAGATGACTCGACAACAAAAATCATGGCACGTGGAAGGGTTAAGTTGTTGCTAAAAGATGGAAGGATTAGAACTCTCCCTGGGGTTCTGCACATTCCAAAACTTGCGAGGAGCTTAATATCTGTAAGCAAGTTGGATGATGCAGGAGTAGATACTATATTTGGAAAGAACACTTGCAAGATGGTACGCGGAGCAATGATGTTGATGAGGGGAGTTCATTGTGGAACTCTGTACAAGTTGTTGGGAAGCACTTATACTAATGGGTGTAACAGTTCTGTTGTCCCTGAACAGAGAAATAAAGAAGACAAGGCCAATATTGTCCCTGGAAAGAAGACCATGCTAGGACATATTGGAGAAAAGCGCCTTCAAACACTACACGGTAAAGGTATGGTTGAAGGTATGTCTAATTTCACTCTGGATTTTGATTTATGTGAACATTGCATATATGGTAAACATAATCGAGTAAGATTCCCATCTGGTGCTACGAGAGCAAAGGGGATCTTAGAGTTGATACACAGTGATGTGTTTGCACTTGTTCCCGTTCCATCCCTAGGTAAATCTGTGTATTATGTTTCATTCATAGATGAATTTTGTAGGAACACATGGATTTATTTTCTTAGAAAGAAATCTGAGGTATTTGATAAATTTAAAGAGTTTAAGGCTCTGATAGAAAATCAGATAGAGAAGAAAATAAAGGTATTGAGAACA
>ML780412.1:557207-568746 GCA_009831015.1 Picea engelmannii | reverse complement strand
TGATGGTTAGCATTAGGGTTCTAAAGTATTTTTGTTCCCTTGCACATGAGATAGGGAATGAAGAACTATTCATTGGCCCTAGTGACAACATGAAGGGAATTATTTTAGAGTAATACCCAAATACTTTGGAATCAGGCTTCATTGTGGGTAGTAATGATTCCAAGGCCCTATCATCAGATCATGTCAAGATGTGTCATGGATCACTTGAGGTGGGTCATTTGATGTGGAACTCTCTTGACAATCTTGTCAAGGTGTAGAGATGATTGAGGTTCATAACATCACTATTTCTCATAATACTTTGTCCACTTTACTTTCAAAGGATCACATTTCCCCATGTTCTCCTTCGGTTGCTACTAGGGTTTTGGAATTTACCAAGAGAGTTAAGGTGTCTGGTGAGGTTAGTCAGGCTTGATGTGTAGGTTTCATTGGTGGCAATATGGACTGAGAGTGCCTATTAGGGTGCTCGAATACTTTACCAAAGTATTCTATGAAGGAATGGGAGTATAAGGTGAAGAAGGGTCGTAAGGTTTTGAAGAAAAGGACTAAAAAACTTAATTCGTGGTTGGTGAGGATACCCAGGTAGACCAAATCATATCTTTTGCAAACAAAACCTCAATAGGTAAGTTCATCAATAAGTAATTTTCCTTGGAGAACTTGAATGAGTGGATTCATGTTCAATGGGCTCTCCTTTTGGGTTATGGTCTTGTTTTCAATATACTTTCCAAATCCTAGCTTGGATTCATTTTTAGACGTGATGCAAATGCTTTTGTAGTTTTGGGGGTCCTCTTTTCTACCTTTAAAGGCCCGTCATCCGTGTTTTCTACATTAAAAAAAACCAATTAGATTGACTAGGAATATAAGTCTAGTGCCTTGCAAATTGTAGCTATTGTTTTGATGCAAGCTCATATTAGCCAAGGGCTGGTGAAGTTGACAAGTCCTTTCAGAGTTTGGATTCCAACAACAACATCCGACCAACCTTTGATGCGACAATTAGAGCGCCATCAAGCTTGCCAAAGATCCAGTTCAACATCAGCGCATCAAATACATCAAGCTACACTTGCTCTTCATCAGAAAGCTCATTCATGATCAAGTTATTGAAGTGCTATTTTGCGCTACAGAAGATCACGTTGCAAAATTTTTCACAAAGTATCTTACAGAATCAAAGTTTTCCAAATTTTGATCTATGTTAGGAGTTCATGAAGTTGTCATTAATGGGGGATAGTATCTAATGCCTCCTTCTTTCTCATATTGTGTCACTATTGTAAATCCTTCAATCCTATCCCAAGTTGTTCTTAAGGGGGGGTGTTAAGATATTTAGACACTTAGGAGTTAGTTACGATCTACTTGGTCTAATGTGTCGTTAGGTAAAAGTGTGTTTCTTTAGTATGCATTTGTAGTTAGGAAATCGAACGGTCATGATATGTTCCTGACATAGAGTGATCTGATGATTCATATTCTCCTTGACATTAACGACTGTATTGATTCATGGCTTAACATCCGATTGGTCCATGATATGTAATACACTTGTTTCCCCCAGTTTGTAAATATAACTATAACTGTCCAAGAGACTATGGTAGACTAAATATGTGTGAATGTTTTATTTGACGAACCTTTGTATAAAAGGGTCAATGTGTGAATTTTATGTTATTAATATAAATTAGATATGTGTGCACAACTGCTGAAAGGGGGGGAGTTTTCCAAGATAGACCATGGATGCCATGAGAGAGATGGTGAGGGGAAACCAAGAATGGTTGAGATGACCCTCACCAGACCAGTACCTAATGGGTGTAATTTCTCAACAATCCTTTGACCCATAAATGAATTACCATTCAGTCTGGTAGTTGGAAGGCCATCCTCAAGAGTTAATGGGGAGATGGGGTAGGGTACCCATCTGTAAGGCTTCCAGGCCTGACCACGAATTGGGATTCAGACCCACGCAACCTTGTTGAGGAAGGCAAGAAAGGAGGTAATTCAGGGGACAAAGACGCATCTGCAAGATAACAGAGTAGAGAGAACAATCTAGAGAGGAGAAGAGAAGGATGTTTTCAAATATGGAATAGAGAGAAAAGCTTGGAAGCAAGTTCTTTTTTGGCTGAAAGATGATACAAGAAAGGTTTCGCTACAAGCTGATAAACGAGGCTGATGAGTGACTGAGGAAGTACTCGTGCAAAACTCCTTGCTTGGAGTAGAGAAAAATCGTTGCCAATTTCCTGTGGGAGGAGGAGAGTAACCTCTGTCCCTAACTGTCATGGAGAAAGGAGAAAGAATCTCTCTCAAAGAATCATGGTCTAGCTTGGGGGTGGACAGTGGTAAATCCGTCAGGAGTCGTTGTGCCTATGGCTGGGAGGAAACATGCACCCATTTCAACAGTTGCTTCACATTCTCAATTTCTGATAAGTATTATCATACTATGTGTATATATATTGGATGCGATGATGGAATGCCTGTGTTTATGGTTAAGTCTTTCAGTATTTGAACTATTATTAAAAATTCTCCTTTGCTTATGTAAATTTTTGTATCTATATGGTCTTTGATTTATCTCAGTTCAGTTGCTAGAGTGTCATGGGATGTGAATCCGTAGGAGAGTTGGGGTAGGATTGACCGAGACATCTAAGTCATGCCAACCCTTTGAAGTTTTCCTTAGCGGAAATGTAAAGTTCAACTTGAAGGGAGAAGGGAATTCCCTCCAAACTATCCACCCATATGACTGAGGGTTCATGCCCATGTCCTTAACCTAGTTGCGGCTAAAAATATTAGCGCTTAGCCCATAAGATTTCCCAAAGGACACATGTGACCAAACCCTGAGAACCCTACGCTAGTCTGGAAAGAGCTAGCTCTTTCGGGACTTATGACTCCACAATCCTCGAAAATAGTCGAAGGCCGAAGTCGCAAATTGATGGGGGTCATCAATCTCAGGATCCAATGTGGATCTCTCTCAGCCGTTGGATTGGACTTAGGAAGGGAAGTGTTAAGTGCTTTGACAAAGTTCTACTTCAAGAGAATAGGAGTGGTCTAGTGCCGAAACCCTCGAGTGCCCGAGTCGCGAAGTTAATCGGGACCATTGAAAGTGGAGTTACACATGTCTAGAGATCAACAACTATGTAGAAGTTTTGGTATTCGACAATATATGGACGTGCCAGTTTCCCCGGAGTTCTGCAAGCCAGAGTAAATCCTGACCATGGATTCTAGGTACACGTGACGATAGATCCGACGTGGTTTAGAGAGAAAGCTGGAAGATACATGCCGAACTCCCGAATGTCAAACTTCTGAAGTAACAAGGATTGTTGATCCTCAAATCCTTCGGGATCCCTCTCAGCTGTCGATCTAAGGATCCCACCCTTGACTACCAAACCAACCGGGAGCACGTCACAGAGTGACACGTGGCCCCTAATTTCCCTTTGTCAAATGTTATTCGTCGAACTAGAGCTGTCGAATGAGAGGATACATGGCAATAAATCCTATACTCTTGAGACTTAGTACTCTAGAGGAACTTGGCCAAGAGTTTTTAGAGTGTGAAAACCTTCGAAGTCACGAACGTCGAAATGAATCTCGACCGTTGGTAGGATGAGGACACTTGGCGCCAGATTAGAGAGTCCAAAAACTTGGCTCTTCAGGGAATTCGCGATGTGAGGAGTTGGTAAGATTTGAAGTTCAAAGGTGCGAAGTAACGAGAGCCATAGATCTATGGGTATCTGTGGAATCTTATGGACCGTGAGATCGAAGGGCTGGGAAATTATCAGTCCAAGATGACATGACATCCTGACGTCATACAAGGTGACTTGGACCCACATCATGCATGCCATGTGTCACCCATATATGGCCGATTCACAGACCCTTTATGCCTATCAAAGCATGAAATGTGTCACCCCCTAATGAGGACATGTGTCACCCCTGGCCCTTGCCGCGTGTCAGCTTCTCGTTCATGCCTACTTGGAAAACATGGTTGGTGATGTGTCCTGGACTCCAAGAGTCTAGATAAATTTGGAGTTCAGAAGATTTGGGCACAGTATAGTAAAAGGATGTTCAATGAAGATGACCGATTGCCGAAATGCCGAAAGTGTAGGATGTCGACCGCCGTTGCCGACTACTGAACGCTGAAAAGGGGACGTTCAACGTAAAACGTCGAACGCCAATCACCGAATGGGGAAGGCCATGTGGTGAGATTTTGGGACTTTGGGGATTGGGAAAAAGGAGTGTTTAAGGCCAAAGGAGTGTTCAGGGCCGAACACCAAAGACCCCAACTAACAACGCCCGGGTAACTTCGGAAGGCCATAACTTGTAGATTAGAGCTCAGATTTTAGTGTGGTGGCGACCATTAGAAACCTTGTGACGAGAAGTAACCCATGAAGATCCAAGAATTAGGATTTGAGATAGTTAGGAAGAACAAAAATTTGATGGCCCATCCCTAGAAAGGGTATTTAGGGGTCGAGTGTTACAAATTGGTATCAGAGCATGGAAACAACACTTGGCCTATTTGGGCTCATGCACGAGTCACATAAAATTATTATTGGAGAAATTTGCGGGGTAACACCCTACCTCACCCCCTTCTATAAGAAACTTATCTTAATCTCTACTGAAGAGAGGAACAAAACTTTCTATTGTTAATAGATGTTTTGGAAGTCTGCACTATATGCTTCTAATGTTCCCAAATAAAGAAGCTGACTTCACTTTGCAATGATATATGTTGTTCATGAATTGGTAGATTAGTAACTAACAAAAGATGTTTTTTCAGCACTCAAGCAATCAGTGAACAACAAGAAAACTACATCGTAAGGGATGGTTACACACCATGAGTTGGGGGAGAGCTCCCACAATAGAGAGGAAGAATCTGATGAAAGAAGGGTAGTGGAAACCCCTCCAGGTTTGGCCGAAACTGTTAGAAGCCTCATGGTAGAATTAAAAGGTTATAAGGCTGACAATGAAAGGCTAATCAAGGAGCAGGAAAAGAAGACTGAAATTAATGCAACCCTAATGCAAAGTCTATTAGATATACAAAGGCAATTGCAACATGGTCCAACTACCATTCATGTGGACAAGCATCATACTAATAAAACTCCAAGTCCACCTAAGATACAAAAGCATGGTCCTGAAAGTGGCCACACCAGAAGGAGCACCTCAAAGAAGGCCCAACATGGAGCCAAAATACATTCAATGGAAGATTCCTCTGGTGAGGACATTGAGAAATCCAACAAATCTTCTAGTGGAAAAACTAGTTCCCATTCCAATACGAGAAGAAATAAGAGGAAACAATCCAAGAGTCGTGACCCTAAAAATTCAAGAAATCCAAACCACCCACTTTCTATGGAGAGATTGAGAAGGGGGAAGAAGCAAAAGTTTGGCTACTCAGCTTGAAGAAGTACTTCAGAGTCCATGACTACTCGAAAAAATTAAAGGCTCTGATAGCCATTTTGACCCTGAATGGGAAAGCTTCCATTTGGTGGGAGGACCTTGGGAATGTGAAAGGGATCCATGAGAAGGAGTTGTCGTGGAAACAATTTGAGAAATACTTCAAGAAGAAGTACCTGTCAGAAAAATACTTTGATGGGAATACCAAGGAGTTCTATGAACTCAAGTTTGGACAACTCACCATAGATAAATATATCAACAAATTCCTTGAGCTGATGAGGTATGTGCCCTACATAAAGGATGAAAAAGTAAATATGCAACGATTTATTAATGGATTACCTGAGTCCTACAGGGACAAAATTGAGTTTTATGAGCCAAAGAATTTAGAAGATACTCTTCGAAAAGAAAGGTATTTCTATGAACAATTCAAAAATAAGACAAAACCCCATGAAGATTGGAAGAAGAAAAACAATTCTGGATTAAAGAAGAAGGGGTTTAAATACTTGAGATTTAAGAACCATGGGAAGAGCTCTAGGATGAGCCTTCTTTCTAGAAGTGTGTATCAACAAAATTTTCCATCCCAGAGTGGAAATAAACCATTCATATCAGCTCCAAGTAAGACTGATAACACGAAGGGAGAACCCTTGAAATGTTTGGGTTGTGGAGAGGAACATTTTCCGAGGGACTGTCTGCACAGGAAACAAAACAATGGGAGGGTCTACAACATCCAAGAGGCTACCACAATCAATGATGTGGCTAGGAGCATGCCACAAATTTATGCATCCTTGGATAATAGACAAGCTGACCACCAAGATTCAATGGTGGATATGGAAGGTATGATTGCCAACCATCCCATTTCCATTTTAATTGACCCTAGTTCTAATTTGAGTCATGCTGCCCCTCAAACTATTGATAAATGTAAATTGAAACAAGTTAAACATGTTAAATCATGGCTAGTACAACTAGCCACTGGAACCAAAAGAAAAGTAACATAGGTCATACTAGCATGCCAATTTGTTATAAGTGGGTTTCCCACCCAAGTGAACCTAAAGATACTTCCTCTATGATGTTATGACCTGCTAATTGGCATGAACTAGTTGGCTGCCCAAAAAACCAATTTGGATTGTTACATTAAAACTTTGGAGTGTGAAAATGAAGAAGGAAGAAGGGTAACCCTACAAGGGATTCAAAATCTTGTCTCAGTGAGACAAATATCAACCCTCCAAGTGAAGAAGTATTCTAGAAAGCGATGTCCCTTGTATGAAATACAAGTACTAAACTCTATTGAGAATGAAAAACCTAGCCTAGAGAACCATCCCATATTAAGAGAATATAAAGATGTATTCCCACAAGAGGTGCGAGGTCTACCTCCAAGAAGGGATATTGAATTTTCAATAGAACTTGTACCAAGAGCGGTGCCAATGTCTAGAACACCCTATAGAATGTGTACACCAGAGCTATTTGAGCTCAAACTACAACTGAAGGAGATGTGGGACAAAGGATACATTTGACGTAGTGTGTCACCATGGGGAGCACCGACCTTTTTTGTGAAAAAGAAAGATGACACACTCAGATTGTGCATAGATTATAGACAACTCAATAAGATGACCATAAAGAATAAGTATCCCTTACCCAGGATCGATGACTTGTTTGACCAATTAAGGGGTGCTACAATCTTCTCCAAGATTGACTTAAGGTCTGGATACCATCAGGTCCAAATTAAAGATGAAGACATCCACAAGACAACCTTTAGAACAAGATATGGTCACTATGGATTTGTGGTGGTGCCATTTGTGCTTACCAATGCACCAACCACTTTTATGTGCTTAATGAATAACGTATTCAAAAATTTCTTGGACATGTTTGTGTTGGTTTTCATTGATGATATTCTAATCTATTCCAAGAATAGGGAAGAGCATGAAGAACATCTCAAGCTAGTACTCCAAGTACTAAGAGAACATCAACTCTATGCTAAGCTTAGTAAGTGTGACTTTTTCTAGAAACAAGTCCATTACTTAAGCCATGTTATTTCTGAGGAAGGAGTGGCAGTTGATCCTGACAAGATTAAATCCATCATGGATTGGACTACACCAAAGGATGTATCTGATATCAGATCCTTTATGGGCCTATAAAGATACTATAAGAGATTCATAAGGGGATTCTCCAATATTGGTTTCCCAATCATCTCCCTTCAAAAAAAGGGGGTTAAATTCATTTGGACATTAGAATGTGAAGAAATATTTCAAGAGATGAAATACCTTCTAACCAATGTGCCTGTACTAAATATTGTAGACCCAAACAAATACTTCCTTGTGTGTACAGATGCCTGCAAGGAAGGGCTTGGAGGAGTCCTTATGCAATAAGGACATGTGATTTGCTACGGATCCAGAAAATTGAATGAGCATGAAGACAGTTATGTGACCCATGATATGGAATTGGCTGCCATAGTGCATGCTTTAAAAATGTGGAGGCATTACCTCTTAGGTAGAAGATTTCTACTTATGACAGACCATAGTGGGTTGAGGTATTTGTTTGACCAACCAAAACTCAATGTGAGACAAGCTAGGTGGATGACTCTCCTTAGTGAGTTTGATTTTGAAATCAAACATATCAAAGGAAAGGAGAATAAGGTGGTTGATGCCCTTAGTAGAAGTATGAAAGTGGTTCACTTGGAAGCTATAAGCGCCAAGGAATCAGACATCAAAGGGAGAGTCAAAAGTGCACAAGAAACAAATGCATTTTTCAAGACCGTGACATCATACCTAAATCAAGAGCCCATAGGGATGAAGTACAAAGGTTATCCGATGCTTAATGATGGCCTGTTGACTTACAAGGGTAGATTGTATATTCCATATTGTGATGACTTGAAGAGGTTCATAATGGATGAACTACACAAAAGACCATATACTGGTCATCCTGGTTATCAAAAAATGATCACGTCCACTAGGAAACTATTTTATTGGCCCAGACTGAAAAATAACATAATTGATTACTTATCTAAGTGTCTAGAATGTCAGCAAGTCAAAGCAGAGCATTGACACCTAGTAGGGCTGTTACAACCCCTACCAATCCCCGAATGGAAATGGGAAACCATCTCCATGGATTTCTTCACATGACTACCAAGATCAACCAAGCAGAACGATGCCATCATGGTAGTTGTTGAAAAAATGAGCACAAATGCTCACTTCATACCCGTCAAGTAAACTTGCAAGGCAAAAGATATTTCCAACATTTTCATGAAAGAGATATCCAAACTACATGGAATGCCTAAGGAAATTATATCCGATAGAGATACAAAATTAACTTCAAACTTTTGGAAATATTTGTTTGCTGGTTTTGAAACAAAGTTGCTCTTTAGTACAACCTATCACCCTCAAAATGATGGGCAAACAGAGAGGGTAAACCAAGTGTTAGAAGACATGTCAAGGATGCATGTAATGCATCAACCCAAGAAGTGGGAGGGCTACCTACCACTGGTAGAATTTGCTTACAACAATGGCTATCAAGAGTCATTAAAAATGAGCCCTTTTGAATCCCTTTATGGAAGGCAATGCAACATTCCAATCAATTGGAACAACCCAGTAGATAGAGTTATAATCGGGTTAGATATGCTAAAGGAAATGGAACAACAAGTAATTCAGATCAGACAAAATATGAAGATAGCCCATGATAGACAAAAGAGCTATACAGACATGAAAATGACTCCTAGAGATTTCAAAGCAAGGGATAATGTGTATCTCTGAGTTAGTCCCAGAAAAATCTCTTTGAGGATGGGAGCTTGTGCCAAGATGGCACCTCAGTATCGTGGAACCTTTGAAGTTTTGGATAGAATGGGACTAGTAGCCTATCGGCTAACACTTCCTCCCACAATGAAGGCACCTAATGTTTTTCATGTTTCTTTATTAAAGAAGTATGTACATGATTCTAATCATATTATTGACTGGTCTGTGACTTAGGTGGAACTCAAGGGAGAGTTCCTGCCAGAACCTCAATGCATAATAGACAGGAAGGAAACCCCACTCTAGAACATAACCATTGCACAGGTCAAGGTGCACTGGAAACACTTTGGCCCAGATTAGGCTAAATGGGAAATGGAGGATGCCATGAGACATGCATATCCAGTTTTGTTTACTTCAGTACATACAAAGCACATCGATAGATATAACATTGAGGATGATGTTCCTTTAAGGGGGAGGGGATTGTGATACCCCTGTTTCCCCTAGTTTGTAAAAATAACTATAACTGGCCAAGAGACTATGGCAGACTAAATATGTGTGAATGTTTGATTTGATGAACCTTTGTATAAAAGGGTTAATGTATGAATTTTTTGTTATTAATAGAAATTAGATATGTGTGCACAATTGCTGAAAGGGGGGGATTTTTCCAAGACAGACCATGGATTCTATGAGAGACATGGTGAGGGGAAACCAAGAATGGTTGAGATGACCCTCACCAGACCAATACCTACTGGGTGTAATTGCTCAACAATCCTTTGACCCATAAATGAATTAACAATCAGGATGGTAGTTGGAAGGCCATCCTCAAGAGTTAATGAGGAGATGCGAAAGGGTACCCATCTGTAAGGATTCCAGGCTTGACCACAAATTGGGATTCAGACCCACGCAACCTTGTTGAGGAAGGCAAGAAAGGAGGTAATTCATGGGATAGAGATGCATCTGCAAGATAGTAGAATAGAGAGAATAATCTGGAGAGGAGAAGAGAAGCATGTTTTTGACTCTGGAATAGAGAGAAAATCTTGGAAGCAAGCTCGTTTTTGGTTGAAAGAGGCCATGGACAAGGTTTCTCTACAAGCTGATAAATGAGGCTGACGAGTGATTGAGGAAGTAGTCATGCATACCTCCTTGCTTGGAGTAGAGAAAACCGGTTTCCAATTTCCAGTGGGAGGAGGAGAGTAACCTCAATCCCTGATTGTCGTGGATCAAGAAGAAATAATCTCTCTCAGAGCATCATGGTATAGCTCGAGGGTGGCCAGTGGTAAATCTATCAGGAGTGGTTGTGCCTATGGTTGGGATGAAACAAACACCGCTTTCAAAATTCGCTTCACATTCTCCATTTTTGATAAGTATTATCATACTTTGTGTATATATATTAGATGAGATGATGGAATGCCTAGGTTTATGGTTAAGGCTTTCAGTATTTGAACTGTTATTATAAATGATCCTTTTCTTCTGTAAATTGTTGTATCTATATGATCTTTGATTTACCTCATTTTAGCTGCTAGAGAGTCATGGGATGTGAATCCACAAGAGAGTCGGGGTAGGATTGACTGAAACGTCAAACTCCTGCCAAACCTTTGAAGTTTACCTTAGCGAGAATGCCAAGTTCAACTTGAAGGGAGAAGGGCATTCCCTCCAGACTATCCACCCATCTGACTGAGGGTTCATGCCCATGTCCTTAACCCATTTGCGGCTAAAAATATTAGCACTTAGCCCACAAGATTTCCCAAAGGACCCATGTGACCAGGGCCTGGGAACACTACGCTAGTCCGAAAGGAGCTAGCTCTTTCGGGACTTATGACTCGACAATCCTAAAAAATAGCCAAAGGCCAAAGTCACGACTTGATGGGGGCTATCGATCTGGGGATCCAATGTGGATCTCTCTCAACCGTTTGATTGGACTTAGGAAGGGAAAGGTTAAGTGCTGCAATGAAGTTCTACTTCAGGAGAATAGGAATGGTCTAGTGCTGAAACCCCCGAATGTCGGAGTTGCGAAGTTAATTGGGACTGTTGCCGTCCTAATAAACACCTTGGTTATCGTGGAAGAAACCTTCAATCCACTTGGTGTGTCCTTGGGGGAAAGTCTCGAGTCAAGGTGCTGTCACCTGATCCTCAACTCTTCCATCTAGGCCAACTTCTAGCGAAACCAAGGGGGGTAGTCCCTATAAAATGAATCTAAGACTTTTAAAATCTAAGAAAGAAAAAGACACCTATTCTAGGAGTTTATTGCTTTGAAATAAAACTTCATCAATTAACATTTTAGCATTTATCATCATGATATTCAAAAAAGGTACTTGCTCATCAACATGCATAGATCATCATCAGATAGTCAAAATAAGATACTTGTCCATAAACATGCATGTGTATTATCAAAGGATACAATGTCTGCAAGACTTAAACATAAAATTAGATAAATGCATAAATGAAAGGATTGCTCACATGAAAGAAAATTTTCT
>ML780412.1:510441-538091 GCA_009831015.1 Picea engelmannii | reverse complement strand
CACAAGAAGATTTCTAGAGACTTTATCGAGTCTTACAGTCGAGGCAACTCTCTGGTGTGTGTTACCACAACACAACATATTCTAGGGCGATCATGGCTTACCACTGGGTCCTCATGTCCCAACAATAACATTTTCCATGCTTTCTAGCTTACATATCCAACATCTCATCTGTATTATACACATACAGTCTTCATGAGATATCATTATAACCATTTCCAATCATAAATGTCAAATCTGTTTTTTTTTTTTTTATACAGGAAAACAAAATTTTCCAAGCATGAGGTTTCTACTCATAATGTTTGGCTTTGTAGATGTAGATATAAGTCTTCCTTATGGGCTTACATCCCTGCCATATTCAAGACCATCCTACCTACAATTTTCTCGATTTACATTTAGCCAAAACAATTCGTCAGTAATTATCAAATCATAATTCCCAAAACTGTTTTATATAGGAAAATTAAAACTTCTAGACATGAGCTTCTGCTCATAACGATTTGGCTCTTGCAGTAGTAGGCACTGGTATTCTTTATGGGCTTACGACACTGTCATATCCAAGACCCTTTCCTCATGCAATTTCAACATTCCTTAGCCAAACAAATTGTCAATATCTCGTGTACAAGATATATATATATATATATATATATATATATTTTCATGGTAACGATTCAAAACAAAATCACAAAGTGCTCTAAGAATTGTTTACAACTACAATTCAATTACTTCTATTAATCCAACTATTAATTGGAATGAACTCATCATTACATAGACATGTATTATCAGTCACATAGAATTTTTATAATGCAACAATTTATTACTAATTAAAATAACAATCAATGTGCCAATACCCGTGGCCAAATATACACAATGCATCCATGCACTGACTACATAATACCACATAACTATGTCATGCATTCCACCATGATGAGTTGGAAGGTCTAGCCAACGACTCAACACATCATCCACACACTTCCTATTGCTGGCCTAACTATTTGGTTACCTTCCTTTTCCACCCAAACACAACACCAAGAATACAATCCTTAAGTGCTCTTCAGTGTTGGCAAAGAGGTTGCAATTCAAACATCAGATATATAGTAGATACCATTGAGCACTCACATAGTGCTACATCCCTTCCATATCCAACCATATTATGGTCTCACACATGACTAGCTCTATGGATATTCATTGTTATATCAAGAGTATGTCTCCTGAATTGACCTGGTCATGATCCTATAACCAAACATAACATAATATGCAACTGACATTTTATCTAAATGTATTCTAGCATCAACAACACTTACATACTCTAGGCCTTCAACCATTACATATCAATTTAAACACTGAAAATAAGCTGAGGGAATTCTTACCTCAATCCCCTTCAACATGTATGCATCAATAGAAACTAAATGCATACATGCTTGGTTGTTACCAACCTACTTGTTGATGTCTGACCAACTGATATTTGTAGAAGCTCACATAATTTCTCCTTCATCATTTTGATCACCATTCCCGCCACCCTCATGGGTCTTCACATAGATGAAAATCATAAGCAACAACAACATCCACATCTTTAACCATGCTATATCATTTTTCCTTGAATACATAATCCATCATTAGTCATACTCAAACATTATTTCATAATAATAGACTATTCTAAGTTCACAAGCACATTATATGCATATCCAAGCATGTACATATGCAAAATTACATAGCCATATGCACCAAGCATTTACTGTCAGCATGCCTACTATTGCATATGAATTTTAACTTCATTGTATGCCTCATGCACTCTAGTGCATTTCTGTTTCAATTCACTTATTTATTTATCTATTTATGTTATAGTTGGTTGTCCTTGAACTCCTTCAGATCCTTGCTACCTTGCATGCTCCCATTTTTCTCAATTGCACCGTGGTTCCCTCGGTCTGAACACTTTTCTAGCCACGTTCCACTTGGTAATTCTTTCCCACTTAGTACCATTCCCCAATGGAAATCCATTTTCATTCAGTGCCACTTTTCAAGTGAGAGAGCATTCCAATTTCTCTGCATTGGCATCCTGCTTCCAGTGTGAACTCTGATATCATAAGTGGATTTTTTTCACACTTAAGCTTTGAAACTTTCTACACCTCTCTTCCTTCAAGGATAGACAATGATAGTTATACTTTTATGCCCATCCATGCCATATTTAACTTGCTAGCTTCATATCCTATGTGATGACTCTTGCTTTTGTTGTACCTGCAGTTCATTCAGATTGTGGGGTTGTTGACTAATACTTTTGTTTCCCTATTCTTGAATTCTTTGTCCACCTTTCATTACTTTCTCTGTATCTCTTGATTGCCTCATCCAACTCCTATAAGCTCTGTCATGATTCTAGGACCCTAACATCTCTTCTTGATCTAATTATACCTTTAATCCTACTAAAATCTGCAAGCAATCATCTGGTAGGAATTATACATATCATACAAGATTCTCAATTAAATTTACAAATACCTTTTCTGTTTAATTCATGAAGAATACACACACACACACACACACACACACACACATATACACACGAATGCATCATATAACACATCCATGTTATCCTTTGGCTGGTACAAAATTCAATTATGCATATACGCTTCTTTCAAATCACCTTCCCTTCTTCCCTAAGCTCTCAACTGCATGTGACCATGGTCATGACCCCGCGCTTAGCTAAAAAAGTTCTTATCTAGAGCTTCAGGACTTCAGAACTTCAAAGGTTCTCTCAACTCCAACTTCCAATCCCCTGGAGCATCAAATTTTCGAATACTCGAAGAACGCACTGATCGATAGTCTTCATTCACTGTTTAGATCTACGGTCAATAGGAACTCTATGAATCCAGGCTTTGGGAGTTCTGGACTATCCAGACTCTCAATCCTCCTGGACTGATAAGTCTTCGCACTGTATGATCTACTGCCATGTATCCTCTCCTGATCAACGACTAGAATTTCTCCGCAGCTCGGGGCTTCAAGGCTTCCCAAAGCACCTCTCCACAGATATCCGGGAGTGCTAAATTACCAGATATCCTCTCCTTCCTCCACGTATCATCTCCCGATCAACGGTCGAAATTAACTCTGGCCTTCAGGATTTCTCGACTCAAAGTGACATGCAACTCAATTCCTCTGGAGTACCAAGTCTCTGGACCTTCGGATCGGGCACCATGTATCCACTGTAATCAATGGATGAGATGGACTTCGGCCCTTGGGAGTCCTCGACCCCAACTTCTTATGCCTTGAATCCTTCAGACTTTGGCCTTCGTCTGTTCTTTGTTGTCAACTCCTGTTTCCTCCCGGAGTTACCCTTCGTCGAAATCTCCATTAGCTCCACCAAAAGGATCAGACGATCGATATTTAATCTCCTGTCAAATGGATGATCCCGCCCCTATCTGGAGGCTTCACGAGATCAACAGTCTGCGACTTAATCGAGTCTTGGGACAGACGATCCTCTATTAATTCGACGTTCCGGGGGTCCGGGACATTCAGTTCCCACATCGTTCATCTCCCCCAGAGTGACAATTCCCCGAAGTGCTTACCCTGTCCTTCCACTGCTTGATCCAATGATTGAGAAAGGTATCAAAGGGATCCTAAATCGACGGTATGTGTTCCTTCGCGACTTCGGGCTTCGACACTTTTCACTTATAGAGAGTTGAAAACCCCCAGAGTACCAATTCTACGGACTACGAGATCTAATGCCACGTGTCTTCTGAGATCAACGATCGATATGTACTCTGACCTTCGAGCCTTCGGGCCTTTGGGAGTTCTTGACCCAACGCAAACTATCACATATTTTTCCTCCGAAGTGCCCAGTCTACGAACTGCACGATTTGTCGCCACGTGGTGAACTACTAGAAGCAGACACGTGGCCCAATCAGGTGGGTGACACGTGTCACATTCTAATTGACATTTCAATCCTCCACAGGTTCAAAACTCACTGACATGTGGCACACATCCCATGTGTTCACGTCATTCCAGGTGACATTCGGGAGCCACGTCACTTTGAAATTTCGGGCTTCAGAAGATTTTACGCTTGGATTCCTCAACTCTCTTGAACTCCGAATTTCCGAACTTCTTAACCTTTCAGGGTCCACATCACCTCCAGGTGACATCATCATTCCCCACCACTTCGACTCTTTAGGATTTGGAACTTCAAGCTTCGGGATTTTCCACACTAGCACACTCCAATTCTCTCGAGCTCCGAATTCACGAACTGACCAATCTGTAGACACGTGTCCCTTGCTTGAAGATCAATGACCACGAGTGATTGCGGATACTCAACTCCCTCACTCTTTAATTTCCTTTCTGATCTCCGCAAAGTGAAGATGCTCGTCTGTAGTGGAATTGACATCCACCGTTGATAGGTTGATCTAGAAAGATCAACCATCATTAGTGATTGCGGGCTCACAACTTGCATAAACTTTAATTTTCTTCCCGGTCTCCACAATGGCTCCCCACCGTTGATCTCCCTTCAATGAGATCTGATGGTTGTGACTTAACATTTGCTTTTCCTTCATTGAAAGACCCTTGTTCACCTACCCTTCGATCCAATGATCTTGGATCTCTCGTGATCCCACGGTGGTGATTACTTCTCTAAATCGAAAGGGACGATCACGATCCCATGATTCCTTACAAATGATCTACAACACTTTGGCTTCTGCGCGGACTTTGCAGCACCATTTCTCCTGAACTTTTCGACTTCAAGGTCAGAATTTGATCTCAACCAGGAGACTCTGACCAACAAACCTAGCCCATACCGGCCCGGTGTTTCAACCAGAAGATCTGATACCAATTTGTAACATACCCAGCCACCCACATGTTGGGCTATGTCACTTAAACAAGCTGCAACACACCCAACCACTCGCAGGCTAGGTACGCTGCAGTCCCAAGACTCAGTTCTCTGATCTTCTGTCGAAATCAAAGGACTGTTCATGAACATTAGAGGCATGAAAACCACATGCATTGATCAAGATCCATGCCACAACATAAAATAGATAAACAACATGCCATGCACAAAAAATAGCCAGCAGACAAGCTCATTAAAATTACATATATCAGAGATAATTAAATACACAACAGAAATAAACATTATACATAAAACACATAGAGCACTTATCTTTGCAAGTAAACGTTCATCAACTGGCTGCAGACCAAGGACGTTCCTCCCAACCATAAACACTGTTGTTCATTTACTCTTAACAACAGGTCACCCTCGAGCCAGGGCTATGAATCCAAAAGGACGGTCCTATGCCAATTCTAAACCCACATTAGTTGGCTAAGTAGCTCTCAGGTTTTCCAGCCTCACAACAAATCCTAATTTTCATCTCTCTTTTCCCCTCAGCCTGCACAACCCCAAGAAATGAACACCTTTATTTTCCATGCAGTCCCTGAGGCTATTCCATTTCTCTCCAGGGCTCTAGTGCTACTGGTAAGGAAATATCCCTACTGGAAACTCCAAGGACTCTTAGCCATGGACAGTTCCATCCAAATTTCCATCAAGCTTATGCACACAGGCATCCATTCCCTCTTGGAATGATCAGTAAATCATTACAACCATTCAACGATGGCTCTCCTCTTCCTGCCATTTGTTTCCATGCTTAGTCCAAGAGCACACGAACTAGAAATAGTGAGTGAAGAGGAAGAAGAACAAGGGAGCAAGGGGAGAATATGAACCTGGGGAAGAAAGATTCCCCCCACTTCACCCTCGAGCCACCCTCATGCAACCATTCATATCCATGATCAGACCAAGAGCACAAAAATTAGCCCCGAGTGAAGGAAGAGGAAAGAAGAACAAGGGAACAAGGGGAAGAAGACGAACCAGGGGAAGAACGATCCTGTAACTTCACCCCAAGCCACCCTCACACAACCATTCATATCCATGCTCAGACCAAGATCATACGAATGAAGCAAGAGTGAGGCTCCCAAAAATGAAGAGTGGAAAAGGTGTAACAATGAATGAATAAGAACAAGTGAACCCCCACCCCAAACCAAAGATGGTTTTATATAATTACTTGGAAATCAAGAACCACATGGCCTCCCCCAAGAAGCTCATGTAACCCCTTTTCTCCATAAAATCAATTATGGGTAAATAAATAATAATAAAAAAGCTTAGCCCCTCAAGCCCCCTCTCTTGAGGAATCATAGCCCCCTATCTCTTTTGTCCTTGTCGGTCTTGCATCCAACGATGTATTTTATTAATATATATGAAGTATTACATTTCCCAGGCACTCTGGCCCCTTTTCAACTTTACCAACTCACTAGTCTAAGTCATATTTACATAATACATTATAGTTCATAAGTGTTAGAACCATGATGTTACAATAGATAAACCAATCAGATGCATGACTACTATAGTGTCACCGAGAACAAAACTCTGAAAGATACTCTCTAGTACCTGGGTAATTGGGTAGTACGACTAAGGGTACGATCTATCCTCCTTAGTTGGTGCCCTAAGATATTGGATCAAGTACTACTGTTCAACCCCACACATATATAAGAGAGCTATAACACAGAGCCAAGTCCTAACCCTTGGGATGACAAAAACTGATCTATTATGGTGCAACTTGGCCCCTGCTAAATTTTTCACTGTAGAAACACTCCCTACTGACATTTTTTATTATTGAGAGTTTGGAAATGCCGCCATTTCATAAGTATTCAAGGCGTAGTATAACTTTGCATGAGTAAAAAAAAAAAAACTTTGCATTGTTGGTGCCCTGTCAATCCTGTTCCATTATTTTTTTCCTGGCACATTGTTGACGATGCTTTTTGTCAACAGTACTTAGTCGACAAAGAATTGCCAAGCTCCCCCTCTCATTTCGCAATCTCTTGCTCAAGGTCTTGTGTGCTCCTGCTGAGTTGTTGCTATACATTCAAAGAAGATGTCATTAAAGAATATTTTAAGTTATGGTGAATATTTTCTAATAATGAAGATCGGTGATCAATTCTGAAGTTGCACAGGCTACAGGTTCAGAGCATGAAATCCTGATGCTGAAGAATCCAAGAGTTTGGAAATTAGGAAGCTCCAGAATTCATTGGAAGAAATGCAGCTTGAATCAGATGCAGCTAAAGCACTTGCATTGAAGGAAAAATAGGCAAATCTGTTTCTAAAAAATAAACTTGAACTTGCTACCAATCAAAGCTCATCCTTGGAAGAGAGCTATGTGAAAATCCAAGACTTGACAAGAGAAAATTAGTCTCTTAATATTTTAGTGGAATCACTTGAGAAGAAAGTTGCAGACACACACAAAGAATTGGTGATATCTCAAAATGAAACTGATGAAAGATTGAGAAAAGTAAAATAAGTTGAATCAGATATTGCTCAACTTCATGAGACACTGCATAAGTTGGAAGAAAAACTATCAAACTTGGAGTCTGACAATCAAGTTCTACGAAAACAATCTTTAGTTGTCTCTCCAACTAATGGCCTTACGAACCATGCAAAGGCTATGATTTTGTATAAGACTCCATAAATTCACCAGGTTTTAGATGGGGGTCTGCAATGTATGTTTGATTCACCTATCGATTCTCAAATCATCAAAGTAAGGAGTAATTCTCTGTCGGATACAAAGTAATCAAGGTTTTCCATTGAGAGGCAGCAAGAAAACCAACGAGCTCTTGTTAAGTGTGTAATACAAGATGTAGGTTTCAACAACGATAAACCTGTTGCATCCTGTATCATATATAAATGCCTTATTCATTGGTATGCTTTTGAGGCTGAGATAACCCCTGTATTTGACCACATTATTCAAACTAATGGCTTAATTATTGAGGAAAAGGATGATAATGATGCTTTATCATATTGGCTTTCAAATACTTCAACATTGATTTTCCTACTTCAACGCAACTTAAAACCAAGCGGGGTTCCTATAACACCTCAACGTCGTTACCCTGAACCCGTCACTTTTATGGGGAGGATGATATAAGGGTTCAAATCACCATCAAATCATGGCTCGTTAGGAACTGGTGGAGCGTTTGGTACACATGAGGGCATACAACAAGTGGAAGCAAAGTATCTAGCCATACTCTTCAAACAACAAGTCACTACTTATCTAGAAAAAATCTATGGGATAGTTCAAGAGAATGTGAAGAAGGATAAAGGCCCATTACTTAGCCTTTGCATTCAAGCACCAAGAATGTCACGAGAAAGTGTGAGTAAAGGTTCACGTTCACCAAACATGATTGGAGCTACCCAACAAGTTTTGAGCAGTCATTAGCATAGTATTATCAAAACCATGAACTCTTTAGTGAGAAAACTCTGTGAAAATCATGTATCTCCACTTTTAGTTCGTAAACTCTTTACTCAAGTTTTCTCATTCATCAATGTGAAACTTTTCAACATCCTGTTGCTGCGATGGGAGTGTTGTTCATTTAGCAATGGTGAATATATAAAATACGGACTTGCAGAACTAGAACTATGGATATGCGAGGCTTCATAACAATATGCAGGGACATTTTGGGATGAATTAAGGTACATCAGGCAAGCTATTGGATTCCTAGTCATACATCATAAAGAAAAGAAGACTTTAAATGAAATTATGCAAGATATTTTCCCAATGCTAACTTTTCAACAACTTTATCAGATAAGAACTATGTATTGGGATGATAAATATGGTACATAAAGTGTAACCCGTGAGATTTTTGCAAGCATGAAGATGTTGAATCTAAAGATGAAATCGAAATGCATGCTCATAAATTAGTGGTCTTTGGGCAACATTTCAAGGCGTGAAAGAAACCTGCAACCAACACTTGCTAAGTGATTGATCCTGAGAATGAAGGCCTTCGATTCTAGCTTCGACTACAGAGAGAAAAACTGGGCGTACCATATTTTGAGAGCTTATCGACCTCAAAGAATTGTTATAAGTGCACTATCGGGATATTCCATTGCATATATTTGTGATAAACTAATTTTACACATAAAGCACTTACATTCAACTAGAAAAATGTCAGAAAATCTCGTGCATCAAGTCCTAATAAAACTAACGATTGAAGAGGTTAAATCTGGGTAGCTTCTGAACATAAATATACTTGTTGAATACTGCATATTTCTATATACGAGCGACTATATTGATAAGTAAATTGAGCACAAATGCTTTAGAGAGAATGATTGTAAGAATTCGTGCAAGAGGGGGGACCTAGTGGACAATATGTGTGTTGTTATTCACTCTGAATTCAAAAGGTTTGTTAATTCATGAATACAACGGAAAGGAAGTTTCCAAGTGGATAATTATGACATAACAAGTCTGTTAAATGAATTTTTTACATATTATTTTATGGAAAATAATTCAAACCGATTCACTTTATCCATTAAGTTAAGGAGAACTGCCTTAACCACCAAAACCGTTATCAAAAGTATAAAAGAAGCAGTGCCCAACAAGATTAAGCATGGAATTTTTTTTTGAAGAAAATTTTCTTTAGGAGAAAATTTAGAGAAATAGAATTCTGAGAGAGAACTTTGGCAGAAAATTCATAGAGAGGTATGCTTGGAGTGTTGTGAGGACTGATCCATTTCATTCTTCTCTTACATATTCAACAAGGATTGGCATAATCGTTGGCAGCAGGGGGTCTTGCGAAGCAACGATAAGGATAAAGCGAGGATGAGCTTGCTGGCCTTCATAAGGTAAATGTTTACTTGTTAGTTTGTTGTATTAAAGCTCGATTTTATTTGACGTTAATCAATTTCTATATGCAGGTTTTCTCCTTGTGATTCACCTTCATTACTCCATTCGACTTCTGGCCCAGCTTTGTTTTTTTCTTTTCGCGCTTGGTCTTTCTATTGTAACATCGTTCTAGAGAGGCTAAAGATCATATACCTGGCCCTAGTCTATGCAAAGACTTGTAGGTTTCGAAAATTAAGGAATTTGTATGAGAAGCATTTTAAATGAAAATCAATTTCTTTTTCACTCTGAAACTATCTCTTTGTTATTTCTTTAAAATCCTCAGTTTTCCTCATATTTTCTTTAATATGACATTAAAAATAAAAAAGGGAAAATAAACAAACTTATGAATATGTTATTTTGTAAAAAATATGTATATAAGCTTTCATTATTAGCTTGTTTAATATATATAAACCTTTTGCTTTCGTTTATATTTTGATTTTCTTGTTATTTATCACATGCTAAACTCTAAAAGTAAATGTAAAAATATTATATCATTTAAGCCTTCAAACAAACATTTTTTTTAATAAAATCTTCTCTTAATTAAATCATTTTTCTTTAAAAGTAACATAATTGTATTAACTTTTTCTAGCTTTTGGTTAATCTTGCTTTAGTTTTTTTTTGCTAAAATAAATACAAAACATTTGCCTTTTTCATTTTTATTATTTACATGTTCTTTATTTAATTTTGTTACTCCAAATGTATAAAACCCCACATAGAAGTAATTGAATTATAAAATAGCATAAAAATCATAAATTAAATAAAAATCAAATATTACTAAAAGTAAAATTACAAGGCAAAGGAATCCATGCTTGGACTATAGGTTAAGGTAAATTTGTCTTGGAGTTCAATGCGCTTTCTTATATGGGGCTTTAAGCCTAGGGTGATATTCCCATCTCTTCTCGCCTAGCCCTGTGTGAGGTTGAAAATGTTGGTGTTGGGGACTCTCTAGTTCCTCGACGTCAATATATTTTTGGCGACCATACTGGGGAGAACCATTCAATGGTTCTTTCCTAGTTTTGTTTTAATTCTTTCAATTTTATTTTTCCTAGACCTCAATGTCTCAACCGATTGGAAGCTTGTTTGGTAGTTGTAACCCTGTGGTTTCAACTACTAACCCAGGGAAGGTCATTCACAAGTATGACATGTTTGAGTTTGAAGAAGACCTAAATAATTCCCCTTGGTTTGTGCCCACTCCCTTGAATTTCGCTCACCCGGCTAACCCTTTACCTGACAAATTCAAGAACCATCCGCCTCTCTTTCATGGTGATGAAACTGTTATGGCAATTGAATAAATTCATGTATTTTTGAATGCTTGCACCATTCCCAGAGTAAATAATAATGATAGTTGCATGTTGTTGTTTATGAACTCCCTTCAGGATGATGCTGCCTCCTTATTTCCCAGCCTTCCTGATGGATGCATCTCTACGTGGTTTGAACTTTCTTACTGGTTTACCTCTACCTTTGGGCATTTGGATAATCCTTATGAGCATCTTAAAAGGTTTAATCAGTTACATATTAAGGATCACGAACACATTATTACATTTAACCTTAGGTTTATCAAGTCATACAATTTAATTCCTACTTCCATTCTCCCTACTAACTTAGCTTCCCTGTTGCATTACTACGAACTTCTACCTCCTCTTTACCGATGGAGGTTGGAAGAAAAGAATGTTAAAAACCTTGAGCTAGATCTATCCACTTGCCTTGACTTCGAAGAACAAATCTGTAGAATAGGATACTCTTTTGGTATTCATGATTCACACAAGGATTTATCTTCTTTAATCCCTGTCATCAAGGGGTTACAATATCACTTGTTCTTTCTCAAATCTCAATCTTCAAATCATGCTGGGAGTATATCTCGAGAGCCCTCTCTCCTAGGGCCTAGTTATAATGAATCCACTACTTGTGGTCAAGAGCTTGGATGTGAAGAGGATTATGATTATATCATGATGATTAATGATCAATCCAACTCTCACATCTCAAACATCACCCTTCGTAAGCCTCATGAGAAAACTTAATCCCAAAGTCATCTTTCATTTTGAGCCTTTTACCTGCATGCATGCGATGGTGAATTTGATTATACAGATAAAGAAACCGAGTCTGATCATGCAAACCAATTTATGATGAATTTTTATTTGTTGATAATGCTAATGAGTGGTCAAATGATGTAGACCAGTATGAATTTAATGATACAGTCGAGGAGTCCTCTTTTGGAGATATCTATGAGTTCAATCAAGATCTTAAATTGTATAAAATTTTTGCTAATCCTTTGTTTCAATCAAGAGAGGTTAAAGAGTTTGAAACCATCGAGCATGTCCCTCCTAGGTGCAATTTTTATTTCGATGATAGTGACTATTGTAGGGACATTCCTATGTTTTTTAATCCATGTTATGAATCTTATTTGCATCGTGACGACCCTATTTCTGATAGAAAGGTCCATAAAAATGATACTAATTTGTTTGTTGAATTCATGGATCATCCCTTTAATGTACAAACTCTAAATCCTAAATCTAATTCAGTCAATACCTTTATCATTACTAGCAAAGCATCTGTTGGTTGGCATGTCTTGGAGGTTGGTGGCCGTTTCTTTTGGGTATTGATTAGTCATATATCCGCACCATACACATCTGTTGGTTGTCATTTTGGTAGTCCCTCCACGCACAAATTTTTCAAACACATAAGACTTGCATGCAAAGCAGGTGACACATTCCGTTATGCTAAATTTCATTCGACCTAAGTCCAAGATAATGGTTTCTTTTCCTCTGTACATAATAATAATAATAATAAATTTTTTTGGGAAGGGATAGATTAGTTTTGGCTTGATTTCACATTTTCTTATTTTATTTTATTGTTTTTATTTCTTTCGCTTTATTTCCTTTTTGTCCTTTTAGATGATCAGAAGTGATGGAGCAATAATTGGTGATATTAAAAGGCATGCTATTTGTATATTTTTAATTGATTGACCAAATGTGTTTTGGTGGACAAAAAAACTTGCAAGTGAATCAAGTCGCCTTCCTTTGTCATAATCCCTCGCTTGTCTACCATGTGCTTGCTACGCGAGACATCCTCGCTCGTCACGTTCGTCAGTACCATCCCCATMTTCCTTCTTTCCCTTTCTCTGTCCCCTTCATTTTGAGATGCCTCCAGCATACACGTCRTGGATGCTCAGTGTTAACCTTGGGTCTTTCCCTCAACACACATCCATGACAATTTTCTAGCCTTGTAATCATCTTGTCAAGTTTCAAAGAGTTGTCCCTTCGGGTTATACAATAGGACCAAACCCCCTCATACTTTCTACTTTCCATGAGTTATTCCATGAAGTCCCGATCCATGAATCCATTGAACTCCATCATGTCTCCCCCTGTTGTATAACTTGGTCCACCCAAACCTATCGACCTCTTCTTGTTCCACATCGAGTCACCTTCAGTCCTGTCGTTTCCCTCCGTTCCCCTTTCTTTCAGAGAATCAAGAATCATAAGTCATTTTTTAAAGCTTGCATGCCACTGTAAGAAACACACATCTATTGATTTGAAATTGTTGACAACAATTTTTGTCAACAATACTTAGCTGACAAAGTGTTTCCAGACTCCCCCTCTCATTTTGTAATTGCTTGCGCAAGGTCTTGTGCGCTCCTGCTGAGTTGCTGCTATACATTCAAAGAAGACGTCATTAAATAATATTTTAATTTATGGAGAATATTTTCTAATAATGACGATCGGTGATCAATTATGAAGTTGCACATGCTACAGGTTCAGATCATGAAAGGCTGATGCTGAAGAATCCAATAGTTTGGAAATTAGGAAGCTCCATAATTCTTTGGAAGAAATGTAGCTTGAATCAACTGCAACTAAAGCACTTGCATTGAAGGAACAAGAGGCAAATATTTTTCTCAAAAATAAACTTGAACTTGCTACCAATCAAAGCTCAGCCTTGGAAGAGAGCTATGTGAAAATCCAGGACTTGACAAGAGAAAATCAGTCTCTTAACATTTCAATGGAATCACTTGAGAAGAAAGTTGTAGACACACATAGAGAATTGGTGATATCTCAAAATGAAACCGATGAAAGACGGAGAAAAGTAAAAGAAATTGAATCATATATTTCTCAACTTCAGGAGACACTACATAGGTTGGAAGAAAAACTGTCAAACTTGGAGTCTGAGAAGTAAGTTCTACATAAAAAATCTTTAGTTGTCTCTCCAACTAATGGCCTTACGAACCATGCAACGCCTATGATTTTGCAGAAGACTCTAGAAATTCGCCAGGTTTATGATGGGGGTCAACAATCTATGTTTGATTCACCTATTGATTCTCAATTCATCAAAGTAAGGAGTAATTCTCTGTCGAATACAAAGAAATCAAGGTTTTCCATTGAGAGGCAACAAGAAAACCAATGAGCTCTTGTTAAGTGTGTAATGCAAGATGTAGGTTTCAACAACAATAAACCTGTTGCAACCTGTATCATATATAAATTCCTTCTTCATTGGTATGCTTTTGAGGCTGAGATAACACCTGTATTTGACCACATTATCAAAAATATTGGCTTAATTATTGAGGAAAAGGATGATAATGATTCTTTATCACATTGGATTTCAAATACTTCAACTTTGATTTTCCTACTTCAACTCAACTTAAAACCAAGCAAGGTTCCTATAACACCTCAACGTCGTTACCCTAGATCAATCACTTTTATGGGGAGGATGACATAAGGGTTCAAATTACCATCAAATCACGTCTCGTCGGGAACTAGTGGAACATTTGGTGCACATGGGGGCATACAACAAGTGGAAGCAAAGTATCCAACCATACTCTTCAAAGAACAAGTCACTACTTATCTAGAAACAATCTATGGGATAATTTGAGAGAATTTGAAGAAGGATATAGGCCCACTACTTATCCTTTGCATTCAAGCACCAAGAATGTCACGAGAAGGTGTGAGTAAAGGATCACATTCACCAAACATGATTGGAGCTACCCAACAAGTTTTGAGCAGTCATTGGCATAGTATTATCAAAATCCTAAACTCTTTTTTGAGTAAACTTTGTGCAAATAATGTACCTCCACTTTTAGTTCGTAAACTCTTTACTCAAGTTTTCTCATTCATCAATGTGCAACTTTTCAACATCCTGTTGCTGCGATGAGAGTGATGTTCATTTAGCAATGGTGAATATATAAAATCCGGACTTGCAAAACCGGAATGATGGATATGTGAGGCTTCAAAACAATATGAAGGGACATCCTAGGATGAATTATGGTACATCAGGCAAGCTGTTGGATTCTTGGTCATACATCAAAAAGCAGAGAACACTTTAGATGAAATTATGCAGGATATTTGCCCAGTGCTAACTGTTCAACAACTTTATTGGATAAGCACTATGTATTGGGATGATAAATATGGTACACATAGTGTATCCTATGAGGTTTTTGCAAGCATGAAGATGCTTAATCTAAATATGAAATCGAAATGCATGATTGAAAATTCACAGTCTGTGTGCTTCTATGGGCAACATGTCAAGGCGTGAAAGAAACCTACAACCAACACCTGCTAAGTGCATTAAACCTACCATGATTGATCTTGAGCAGGAAGAGCTTCGATTCTATCTTCGGCTACAGAGAGAAAAAATGGGAGTACCATATTTTGAGAGCTTATTGACCTCAAAGAATCGTTATAAGTGCACTATTGAGATATTCCATTACAAATATTGGTGATAAACCAATTTTACACAACTTACATTCAACTAGAAAACTACCATAAAATCTCGTGCATCAGGTCCTAATAAAACTAGCAACTGAAGACGTTAAATCCGGGTAGCTTCTGAACATAAATATACTTGTTGAATACTACATATTTCTATATACATGCAACTATATTGATAAGAATTCGTGCAAGAGGGGGGACCTAGTGGAACGTATGTGTGTTGCTATTCTCTCTGAATTCAAAAGGTTTGTTAATTCATGAATACAACAGAAAGGAAGTTTCCAAGCGGATAATTATGAAATAACAAGTCTCTTAAATGAATCCGTTACATATTATTTTATGGAAAATAATTCAAACTGATTCACTTGATCTATTAAGTTATGGAGAACTACCTTAACCACTAGAACCGTTATCAAAAGTATAAAAGAAGCAACACTCAACAAGCTTAAGGATGGAATTTTTCTGAAGAAGAAATTTTTTTGAAGGAGAAAATTTAGAGAAATAGAATAGAACTTTGGCATAAAATTCATAGAGAAGTATGCTTGGAGTGCTGTGAGGACTGCTTCATTTCATTCTTCTCTTACATATTCAACATGGATTGACAAAATCGTTGGCAGCAGGGGCTCTTGCGAAGCAACGATAAGGATAAAGTGAGGATGAGCTTGTTGGCCTTCATAAGGTAAATGTTTACTTGTTAGTTTGTTGTATTAAAGCTCAATTTTATTTGGTGCTAATCGGTTTCTATATGCAGGTTTTCTCCTTGTGATTCACCTTCATTGCTCCATTCCAGTTATGGCTCAAATATTTTTTTTTTTCTTTTCGCGCTTGGTCTTTCTATTGTAACATTGTTCTAGAGAGGCTAAAGATCATATACCTAGCCCTAGTCTACACAGAGACTTGTAGGTTTCAAAAATTCAGGAGTTTGTATGAGAAGAATTTTAAATGAAAATCAATTTCTTTTTCACTCTAAAACTATCTCTTTGTTATTTCTTTAAAATCCTCAGTTTTCCTCATCTTTTCTTTAATACAACATTGAAAATAAAAAAGGGAAAATAAACAAACTTATGAATATGTTATTTTGTAAAAAATATGTATATAAGCTTTCATTATTAGCTTGTTTAATATATATAAACATTTTGCTTTCGTTTATATTTTGATTTTCTTGTTATTTATCACATGCTAAACTCTAAAAGGAAATGTAAAAATATTATATCGTTTAATTCTTCAAACAAACATTTTGTTTAATAAAATCTTCTTTTAATTAAATCACTTTTCTTTAAAAGTAACATAATTGTATTAAATTTTTCTAGCTATTGGTTAATCTTGCTTTAGTTTTTTTTTTTGCTAAAATAAATACAAAACATTTGCCTTTTTCATTTTTATTATTTACATGTTCTTTATTTAATTTTGTTACTCCAAATGTATAAAACCCCACATAGAATTAATTGAATTGTAAAATAGCATAAACATCATAAACTAAATAAAAATCAAATATTACTAAAAGTAAAATTACAAGGCAAAGGAATCCATGCTTGGACTGTAGGTGAAGGGAAATTTGGCCCGGAGTTCAATGCGCTTTCTTATATGGGGCTTTAAGCCTAGGGTTATATTCCCGTCTCTTCTCGCCTAGCCCTGCAGGAGGTTTAAAATGTTGGTGTTGGGGACTCTCTAGTTCCTCGACGTCAACACACATGTCGTGAGATGGGATTATATCCTACAACATGTTTATGGTGCTTTTGTTGAAGAATGATGCTAACCACACTATAAGAATAAATGATTCACTTACTTGCATCAATGTTGTGTTTTGATTTGCCTCGGATTTGTGCGATGTACATCATCTTATGATGCAATAAAAGGGTGGTCATCTTGCTCATGTCATGGTTGCATCAATAGAAAAATATTCCAACTTGTTATGATATTATTATTATATCATCACAAACCATTATAGTTCCATTATTCCCTACACTCCAATTGATCTTTGGCGGGAGGGAGGTGAAATCAATGCAATAAAGGTGGTAGTAATGATTCAATTCAACATATAATATTACCCTATTTGAAAATGCAAATATTTACAAAGTCAAAGATGAAAGAGCTTTGGGATTGAAAGATGGTGATGTAGGAAGTGGAGGAAGAACTTGTGGAATATATTGAAGATATGATGGTTAGCATTAGGGTTTTAAAGTATTTTGGTTCCCTGGCACATGAGATAGGGCATGCAAAAATATTTATTGGCCCTAGTGACAACATCAAGGGAATTATTTTAGATTAATACCCAAATACTTTGGAATCAAGGTTCATTGTTGGTAGTGATGATTCCAAGGCCCTATCATCAGATCATGTCAAGATGCATTATGGATCACTTGAGGCGGTTAGTATTTTAGGCGGGTCATTTGATGTGGAACTCTCTTGACAATATTGTCAAGGTGTAGAGGTGATTGAGGTTCATAACTTCACTATTTCTCATAATAATTTGTCCACTGTACTTTCAAAGGATCACATTTCCTCATCTTCTCCTTTGGTTGTTACTAAGGTTTTGGAATTTACCAAGAGAGTTAAGGTGTCTGGTGAGGTTACTCATGCTTGAGGTGTAGGTTTCATTGGTGTAAATTTGGACCTAGGGTGCCTATTAGGGTACTCAAATACTTTACCAAAGTATTTTATGAAGGAATGGGACTAGAAGGTGAAGAAGGGTCGTAAGGTTTTGAAGAAAAGGATTAAAAGACTTAAATTCGTGGTTGGTGAAGATATCCAGGTAGACCAAATCATTTCTTTTGCAAGCAAAACCTCAATAGGTAAGTTCATCATCAAGTAATTTTCCTTGGAGAACTTGAAAGAGTGGATTCATGTTCCATGGGCTCTAGTTTAGGGTTATGGTCTTGTTTTCAATATACTTTCCAAATCGTAGATTGGATTCATTTTCAGATGTGATGCAGATGATTATGTAGTTTTGGGGGTCCTCTTTTATACCTTTAAAGGCTTGGCAACCATGTTTTCTACTTTAGAAAAAACCATTTAGATTGGCTAGGGATATAAGTCTAGTGCCTTGCAAATTGTGGCCATGGTTTTGATGCAAGCTGATATTAGCCATGGGCTGGTGAAGTTGATGGATATTGAGATAGGAATTTTTGTTGTTGTTAAGCTCTTGGTTTACATTAACATGTTGTTCCACTGTGTGCACTCCCATCAATATGGATATATTGTCTATGATTGTTTTGAGTCATTTGTGAAACACATGTGTAATAGAAAGGAACCTATGGAAACAACTAAGTCTCAGGTGGAGGATGTAAATTTCGAAGGAAATATAAAGGAAGGGAATGAGATTGATATTGGTTTAGACCTGGGAAAAGGAGAAGAATTTGGAGGAGGCTTTTTCTAGGGGTTTGGGTGGTGACCTGGGGAGAGAGTTAGGATCATCTTTGGTTGGTCAATTTTTTTTTTACAACATTCACAAGAAAAAATAGTAATGGAAATCAAACAAGAGTGGAAATGTCCTATCACAAGGGTTCTTAGAACCAATATGCCCTCATACAAGGTTTTGAATCGAGGGTGAATGTATGGGGTTTGGGCAGTCCCATCAAAAAATTGGCCCTTAGGTGACTTATAGACTTAGGGAATACATAAATCCTACTTTTATAAGAACTAATGGGCAGGGGGGAAGGTCTTGTCGTTGATCTTAAAAATACCTTCAAGGATTGGGATTTTTGTTCAATTGATTCTTGTGGCTTGTCTAGGGGTACTATCATGAGTTGGCAGACAAGTTTGGTATTTACTAATTTTTGTTATTTTTTAAGGCCTGTGCATGATTTTCTTTGGTAAAATGCTTGGTCAACTAGTTACTGTACTGAACATGTATGGCCAATATGAGGATAAGCAAGTTTTTCAAGAGAGATTATTTGATTTACAATGTTCAAGGGATGGTAATGTGATTTTAGGTGATGATTTAAATTTTAGACTTAGTTGAAGAGAGGTATGGGGCTTGACTATTAGGTTGGATTGTCTGGATGACTTTCTAACTTATAAAATTGAGATGGTATGACTAGTTGAAGAGGATCCCATCTATTGGCCCATCTTGGAGGAATAATATAATTGGAGACAAGTAATTTCTAAGAGGTTTGATAGATTTTTGATATCTTACACTCTCATTCAGAGGTTTGACAAGTGTATGTCATGGATTGAACCAAATAGGGTTTCAGATCATGACCCATTTTTTTTAAGCTATCCTTAAGTGATCCTAAATTAGGTGGTCCATTTAAATTTAATTAAGGGTGGCTTGGCAAGGATGATTTCAAAGAAATGGTCTATAGTGTATGGAAACCCGCTGATGCTAACTCGGGGGTCTTTGGAGAGCAAACAATTTGCTACAACATTGAACTCTATCAAAGAAAAGGTTCTAGTATGAAGGAGTGAAAGATTGTTGAAATGGGATAGGATTATGAGAGAAATTAAATAGGCTATGAAAGAATTGTTTGAGAAATAGTGGTGCTTTTAGTGAGGCAAAGATTAAGGAAGTAAAGGAACTAGAAGCAAAAAAATGCGAGTTTTCTAGTCATAGAAAAAGTGTTAATACCATTTAAGATATGTGGAATGAGGTAGGGGAGACTATGAGGAGTTTCATGGATTTAGAAACCCTTAGTGTCAAGAATTTTTATGTTAATTACAAAGAAGTTGAATGCACAAACATAACAAAAATAATTAAGATTGTTTCCCTTTTCCCATGATTGGTTACAACATAAGACAACCATACAATGTTTGACGAAGTCTCCAAAATCAGACTCCTAATAGTTTTAGCTACTTTTAAAAAAGAGAAGAGCTTGGGACCAAATGGATGGTTGATTGAATTCTTTTCATTATTTTTTTATCTTCTCAGCGTTGATTTGTTGTGGGTGGTGGAGGAAGTTAGACTGTTCAAGAAAGTGTTGAGTTAAACTAACAACACCTTCATTTCACTTATTCTTAAGGTTGATAGACTAGGGTCCTTTGATGCGTTTAGGTTGATATATCTTTGTAATTATGTGTACAAAATTATTTTAGAGATTATGACTATTCAATTGAAGAAATATTTGATGGAAATATCATGTTGGCATTTATGTCAACATGAAGACAAGAAGTACCATTGTGAAGTATGACATGGAACTGTAATAAAAGCTACAAGAATATTGAGTTACAAGAACACAATGGACTACTGGAATACAGGGGATCGCCTGGTCGAGTGCTTTGAAAGAATGAAACAATTTCAATTACTACACTCGTCGAGTCGAGTTGTCTTGTTGACTATATATGTCGGTGAGACAAGATTGTGATGAACAAAATGAATTTTGGCGAGTTTCCCTCTTGAATGCTTTCTCATGCACTATCGTTTTACAGTGTAGTCGAAGGGAAATTTGTTGATGCAACACCGAGAACCATTGAGTCTCTCATATCAACATGGTAGTTGATATTTCATAGCAAGTTTTGGTCATCATTCTTGCCAGGCCGAAGTTGGATGACCCTTCAAACCCAAACAATTTCCAACAGCCACCAATGGTTAGATCCACTAAGGAAGTCAATTGTTGAATAAATTTTCATTAATTTCAAAGGTTAGTTAGTGATCAAATATATGTCAAAGGTTAGTAAGCGATCAAATATAAATGTGACCTTGGTATTTCTTTAATAAATACAAAAGTGGAAAATTTAAGTGGAAACATAGTTTACACAAAAGTGAAAACGAAAGTGGATTAAATATAAATATGAATTTAATAAATAACAAAAGTTGAAAACTTAAGTGGAAGTGGAGTTTACGTAAAAGAGGATTAAATATGAAAGTGGAACAAAGAAAAAGGTAAAAATGAAATTGGATTAAAGAAAAAGGTAAAAGTGAAAATTGGATTAAAGAAAAAGGTAAAAGTGAAAGTGGAGTTAAAGAAAAAGGGTAAAAGTGAAAGAGCACATGGTATTTGCAAACCATGGTGGTATTTACCTATGATAAGGTAAAAAGTGAATTAAATCATGATAGTCAAAATCTATTGAGCCAATTGAAAACGTGACTAAACGATCTAAAATGCACAATGGTTCATTGACATTGTATTAATTAAAATAGTATGATTAATATATTATATTGAAAAGGCACATACTTATAATGAAGAGATACATTCCTATATTGAAGAGGTACATTGGTTCATTGTTATTTACAAAGAGACACAATGGTTCATTGTTATTTACAAAGAGACGCAATGGTTCAATATCAAATACCTGTTGGATGACTATATAAACAAGAAAATATGTTGAAAGAAGGTGTGACTCGATTTAATAAGAATATCTAAACAAAGAAGAGTCCAAAGGAAGAAATTGAAGTTTTAAGATTAAAAAATATAGTGAGGGTGGAATGGTGGAGCAAGGGAGGATTAAAGTCCTTTACAGGTTGGAGCCTGAACAATAGGGAGTTGCAACTTCCTCAAGTTGGTGCTTGAAAAATAGGGGATTATTGTCTCCTTGAGTTGGTGCTCAAAATAGGAGATTGTTGTCTCCTTGAGTTGGTGCTCAAAACAAGGGATTGTTGTCTCCTTGACTTGGTGCTTAAAAGAGGATATTAGTGTCTCCTACAAGTTGTAATTTGTTGTTACGAGGAAAAAACTCTCTATGGCCAAGGGTAAACCACAAAAGATAGGTATGACTGCATAAATCAACTCAATTCCATTGTATGCTATATAAACTAATGTGCAAGATAAGAAAGAGGCCTACCTCGATCCAACGTTTGATGATGTTCCAACATTGACCACTTCGACCCAAATCTTTGTACCTGCAATAAGTTCTGAATGAATAAGCAGAGAAAGTATATAGTGATAATGTAAAGGGGTTAGCACATTAGATAACATAATCCATTAATAAACATTACAAACATGCCCATGGATAATAATCATATATTTGCACGATACCAATAGGACGGGAAATGAGTATTTCTATTAATAATTGATCAACAAAAGTGTTAACATTACAGACTTTCGTGTCGGCACGGTTCAAAACCAAGGAACCAAGTTCCTTCCAATTGGGTCTCCACCACTTCAATCCTCCACCAAAGGCAAGATCGAAAGGGAGAGAAAATGAGCTTCTCTCAAAAATAGGGAAAGAGATTGGGGGCTGAACACTGTGTTTAGACTTGAGGGACAAAGGGATGCAGACTCAATATGAAGTAATTTCTCCAGAGTAACTTTGCTCTCAAATTTGAATGCTTTCTCCTCTTTTCATAGCTCGAAATTGTGCTCTTATAGCCTTCAAAACACAACTGAAGGGCCGAGTCAGAACATTTCTAGTATATGGAAGGCCAAGGATCAGATATCTCTTGTTGTGACATGGAAACCCGACTCCATTTTTGTATTTTCTGGCACAAATCCTGATGTACGTGGGCTGTAGTGGAGTAGCCTGCGTATACACTTGTTGTATAGCTGATAGGGCACGTATATGTGGAAAAATGTTTATTTTTAGCTCTAGATTTATCAAAAAGGGATGATAAGTATGCATAGGGAAATGGAAAAAGGCCCTCTGTGCAAGATATCAATGGTGAGGCAAATCTTTCTATAACAGATGCCCCCTAATGTGTGAGATTAGAGGAGTATCTGTGATGACCAAAATACATTATAAATAACCCAGGAGTGGAGTGGTAGAGAACCAACTGGACGAAATTGATTGCTCATTACATTCTGTATTGAATTTTCATACATGGCTGCCAAGAATACAATTCATATCCATGTGGAAAATATACCAAATAAGTGTCTGTGGCCATCAATAGGCAGATACAATTGCTGCTATATGCCAAAAGCTGTCATAGTCACGAACAAGGCCCAGTGAAACTAGTCTCAAAATCAATATGAAGATATCTGTATACCATGGAGTACAATCTGATCTCCCATTATCACTAAAGTCGAATAGGTGTTGGTCCAATGAAAGGGAAGCAACAACTTAGGAAAGTTGCAGCCACATAGTGATGTCTTCAAGTCTTCTACACTATCCACCAAGGGTGCAAGTCTACATCATGTGAATAAAGGAGTTGAGGTAGAACATAATGAGACATCGTTTGATTATCGGTCAATGAGGTATACCGTTAACAAATGTGAGATAGCCTACCAATAATGAAAGTCGGTATCAAGGCACCGAGCACATTCCTACAAGTGTGAATAAAGGAGTTGGTGTCAAACACTTGAGAAATCCATTGATCATGAGATATTGATGTATTCCCCTCTGTCAATGGCAAGAGATCCTGCCACTAATGACTGCAAGCCTCAAGGTACTTGTTACACATCGAAATTACTCACTTTGATAGTGTCGCAAGTGTTGCATTTTTCTCTCAAGGTCGCAAGTGTCGCAGGTGTCAAAGAAAGCATGCTGCCATGATGCCTATGTCGTACCTATAACGACATGAGAAAGACACTTGAAACACCTCAAACATTTGATTTGGAAGAGGAGAAATGAGTCAGCAGGCTTGCAAACCTTTTTCCATCTGAAAGCACCTCAAAAACTGAGTTTTTGAAGGGGAGCGCTCCCCCTTACACTATCTTGGAGCGCCGGTGCTCCCCCTTACACTGTCAGGGAGCGTTATAAAGCTCCCCTGGCCCTTACTATGTTGGATCCAGGCAACCAGTTACTGTTGATAGTACTGGGAGTGTTGATGAAATCAACAAGATTAAAATGAAGAATCCAAAACCCAAATTCCCTTGCAGTCTTTGTAAGGGTGACCACTTTCTGAGGGATTGCCCCGGTCTTACCCARGTCTTAGAAATGTGGTCCTCCACRTCATCRACCTCTGTCGGTCATGTCGATGATACCCCGTCAACTAGTGATGTTCAGGTTGGTAAGAAGAAGAAAACTATCAAGTTTCTTTGCATGTTATGTAAAGGTAATCATTACTCTCACCTTTGTCCTCGTATGGATGAGGCTTCTTCTCTTTTGGAAAAACTTCAACTTCCGAAAGGTTATCGTAAGCTTTCCTCCGACCCATCATTGGTTGATGGACTGGTCAATCCGGTTCCATCCCCGGTCAGTTCGGTTGATCAGGTGGTCAATCTAGTTTCCTCCTCGATTGAACCATGAGCCCAAGTAGCTGATCCAGTTCCATCATCGATCAACCCCGCTCTTCATCAAGAGAGTGACACGAAAGCGATCGATTTGTTTAAACCCATCGAACCCATTCTTCCCTTGGAGAATGAAACTCAAGTGGTCGATCCAGTTTCGCCATCGGTCGATCCCATTACTCCATTGAGGAATTTCAAAGTGACTGATCCAGTCCCTTCCTCGGTCAGTCCCACTCTTCCTCTGAAGAGTGCTAAAGTGGTCTATCCAAGTCCACCATTGGTTGATCTGATCCAATCATCGGTCGATCCTACTCTCCTTCTAGAGAGTAAACCCGATACTGACCATGTTTTTCTCGTTAATACAGACTCTACCATGCTGGGGGGCATTCCTCGTTCTTCTGCGAAACCCCTTCCAAGTAATGAGACCATCCTTTTTGATTGGGGTGTGCTAATTAGGCCTCATCTTCCCTCTCACATTCCTTTCCAGATTACAGTACAGGTTTGTGGTCGGGACGTTCCTCAAATGCTGATAGATGAAGGTGCATCCGTTAATATTTTGTCCTCTGTTGCTTGGCATGCTTTGGGTTGTCCTCAACTTACGCCGATTAACCAGAATCTGTTAGCTTTTAATAGAAGAACTAGTCAACCTTTAGGGATCCTTCCTCAGTTTCCTGTAACTTTGGGAGGGAAAACTGTCTTTATCGATGTCATGGTAGTCCAAGACCCCTTGGATTTCTCTTTACTCCTTGGGTGGGATTATGTCTATGCTATGAAAGCTCTTGTATCCACCATTTTCTATGTGATATCTTTCCCTCACGATGGAAGAATTGTGACTATTGATCAACTTTCATTCATCGGCCCCGACTGGGTTACCTCCCTAAGTGGTTCTTATATGCAGACAATATCACCCCCGCCGCATGTCAATTATGTGGCCTTGTCTCCCATGACCTCAACTTCCAATGATTTGGATCCGGTAGTTGACATGGTGGTCTCTTCGGTAGGGTTATTGGAGCCTGATCTCCTTACCCCTGTGACAACCCTCGACATGTGTTCCTTCCAGAGTGATTGTCTCCCATCCGACGAAGATCTCTCGGAAGCCATGATCGAGTTTTGTCCCTTGACATGGTACCCTTCCAGAGCATTATCCTCTTAGAAGCCATGATCAAGAAGAAACCACGAGCATAGTTTCTCTTCTCTGTGGCAAGCTCGTTAAAAAATGAAACAGAGGCCACTAGCTTTCATGCTGGGGGCATGTCACGAGCATAGTTTCTCTTCTCTGTGGCAAGCTCGTTAAAAAATGAAACAGAGGCCATGAGCATAGTTTCTCTTCTCTGTGGCAAGCTCGTTAAAAAATGAAACAGAGGCTTTGAGCATAGTTTTCTTCTCTATATCAAGCTCATTAAAAAATGAAACAGTAATTTGGGGATCGAACCTGGAACCTTGAGCATAGTTCTTTTCCTGTGTCAAGCTCGTTAAAAAATGAAACAATCACCTCTCCGTTCAAGTTAAGTCTTTCGCCGGATCTCGTAGATGTCGAGTGGAGTCTTTCGTTAGGTCTCGTTTTTGAACCTTCATTTCATCCACCTGTATCCTTTTTCTCCATCTAGCACAGAAATTGGTGACCACCTCAAAGTCTGTGAATGAATTGAAGCTTGGGGGGCATGTCTCCAGCCTTTGATGATCATTCTGGAGTCAAGCCACTAGCTTTCAAGATGGGGGCATACCGAGCTTAGTCTTTGTTCTTTCTCGTGCTCGTAAATACATGAGAATGCAACCAGGTAAACTTTTATCTCTTTTTCAGACCCGTACGGATACACAAACACACGAAAAAGGAACCCCCTTGGAGTCTACTTTAAACCCTTTTCAGACTCTCTAAATATGAAAAGATTGTCGAGTGACCTTGCTTCCTTTCACACTCGTTAAAAGGTTAGAAAGGGCGTCTTTCGAGCGATAGTTTATCTCTTTTTTGGTCTCATTAGAATATTGTACGAAAAAAAAACTGAGAGAGTTCTCTTTTAAGTGTTTTTCCAAACTCTATAATCCTCAAAAACCTTCGAGTTTTCTGTCTTTGGACTCGTTAAAGCACAGATCGACAGGCCCACATGGGACTGAACCCTTACTTCTTCTGGTTCGTTAAACAAAGGAAGAGGAACTTACCAAAGGTGAGTTATATGGAGCATGTGTTATCCTCCTTGAGCTCATTAAACCAAAAAGAGGTACTCATCCATCTAGATGGGGGAAAAATTGAAAGGAGCAAGCCAAGAAGTCTCTTGAAAACATCATCCAACACTTCTTAGAGTTGCCCTTGAACACAACACTTTCTCATTTGCACATATCATAATCCGCTGAACCTCTACACTGAGCCAATCCTTTGACTTCCTTTCACTCCTTTGGGTCACCCGACGCAAGTCACGAGTATCCACTGCATAGTTTTGGTCCATGTCATGTTTTTCTGTTGTGCCTAAGTGTTCAAGGGAAGTATCTGCCTCGAGAGTCAGCCATCCCAAATATCTTGCCTCAAAACCTGTGTCATTCCATGTCCATTTGATCTACCAATTACATCTCTATGTCCGTTTCGTGTCGTTGATGGGGGATACATCAAGGCCCTCCCTCGACGAGTCTATTCTGGTCGAATTCAACACATTATCCGGGAATTAGACTTAGAAACCAGTTGGTACTTTGGGACCTGCATGCCTCAATGGCAGACATCCTCACATTCGACAGTAGGTTTACATCATTGACCTCTGATCGAACGATTCCACGGATGTTCGACCTTATCTCATCTATTCACATTCGCTGGAATGTACTAAGGTACCTTGGGAATCATTGACATTAATGGTGATCTCCCTCGCACTTGTTAACGGTTTACATCATTGACCGGTAATCAAGTGGTTTCTACCATGTTCGATGTCAGGACATCTATTCGCATGGGCAGAATCATACCACATCGAGATCGGTAAGAAGACCCTGGGTTGAGTGATCACTTTGATATGTACTTTGCCCAGGTTGCGATGGAGTTTCTATTGGACAAAGAACACATACACTGTTACATAGATCCACTTTGTATTAGTCGTGGCTATGTCTTGTCATCTCGTAGATCCACTATGTATTCTTCGTGGCTATGATCAGTCCAAGTCATCAGAGTATAGATCCACATTGTATCTTCGGTGGCTATACCTTCTTATCAATACAATTATGGATCCGCAGTGTATTTTATGGCGACCATATCTTGCAAGTCTTGATCACCC
>ML780412.1:486941-499531 GCA_009831015.1 Picea engelmannii | reverse complement strand
GCCGAGGGGAGGTTGTGAACCTCAAGCGACGTGGAGCAAAGAGTGGGATGGAGATTGAAGAGTATATCGATGCCCACTGTATAACAAGGATTCCAAAGGTGCGAAGTCAAGTCCCCATCCGGGAAAAAAGTAATCTTAGTTTGAAGATCATAATGTTTGTGCTTACCAGGATCATAGGTTCGGCCTCGTTGCATCAAGCATCGAGACCACTGATGTTTTATGCATTAGAGTGTGCTAGACCCGCTGTCTATGACTGGTGTAGCTCACTGTTGACCAATATGAAAGGTCAGTTGACAGAGTGCAAACAAGGGAGTAAGCGAAAATTTGGGTTTGCCTCTGTTCTTTGCAGCTTCTTTTTCGAGCGAGTTCTAGGTCTGGGACCTAGAGTGGAGGTTCTTCCTAGAGGACCACACGATCCAGCCATGGTACGGTGGCAGGGGGGAGGTAGGGTGACCACACCCTACAACGATGATTTTTTCTTCTGGTGGTGGTGACAGATCATTGCACTGGACGACTATCCCTATGCAGGGATTGATTTCCAAGGAGATCTTGATATGCCACTTCCACCAGGGGCCGCCTACGGTGATATAGGTAATTTTTTTTTAAATATTTGATTTTTTTGTATTTTTGTATTTAAGGAACAAAAATATTTTTGGGATGGTGTTTGAGTATTAACTAGACACATGTGTAATCGCAAATGTGGGTCCACGATGGCCAGAGGGATTCCTACAACATAGTCAGAGGAACCGGGGAGATGAGGCGGTGGGAGGAGAAGCAGAGAGAGTCCTACAAAACATGTAGGGCAACCTGTCTCGTTTGACACAGAGGATTACTATGGTTCAGGTAGAGGATCTACCTAAAGCCATGCAGTGACATGTGGTTGGTGTACCTAGAGCATGGGTACAAATCTTTCGATGTCTCGCAAACGCCATGGTTTGCTACCATGACACACATCCGGCTCCATAGGCGTAGATGTCGTGGGATATGTATACCGGCTGTATATGTGTATTGAGGGTTTTAGCCCCAATTTTGTAATATAAACACCATATTTTGAAATATATAAAAAATGATCTTCGACTTTACTTATATCTTACAATGTGTACATTGATTTAATGGTTTTCTTTGCTTTATTAATGTGAGAAATTCCAATCTAAAACGTAGTTAGCATAGGCATCAGATACATGATTAAAACTCCTAGGAATGTGATAATATGTAATAAAATCAAATTGTCGTTCTAAAAGACGTACCTGTAGGAATCGACGGAGTAAAGTAGGATCAAGCACGCGGTAACAACCGTTCAACTAACATACTACTAACTGGGAATCCATGCAAACTTCTAAAGAGAGAATGCAATGCAAGATAACATCGCGCAAAAGTTCTATGACGACGCTATATTCAACCACATTATTCATGGATGGCCCTAGGCATGTGCCACTTGAAGACACCAACACACCCTCGGGTGAGTAAACCACCCAGGAGGCAAAAGCCAAGTTCCGTGTATGACGACTGGCTCCATCTGCAAATCCTAGGTAGAATGAAGACTCCATTGACATCTGCCAACAAAGGGAAAACTCGATAAGAAAGCTAAAGACAAAAGACAAGGAGAAAAGAGACATATATACACTAAAATTACATTAGTATACAAAGATTTTCGTCCAAGCCTAGGTCTCAAGTGTAGTACCTTTTCAAGTAGAGCCCATTTATGTTCTTGACCAACTTATTCCCTTTGTAATATTCTAATTCATAGGCTCCTTTTTCTAGGACACATCGCACGATGTAAGGACCATGCCACATGGGTTTAAACTTGCCTGCTCCTAGCGGTTCTTTGGCTTGGTCATATAAGAGAACTAAGTAACCCTCAACATACAACTAGGGACAGACAGACTTGTCGTACTGAACCTTGACACGTTTCTTGTTTGCCTCGATAGCTGTAAAGTCATCTCGACACTGCTTGTCAAGACTCTTTAGGTGCACAAGGCATCGCTCCAAATCTGAAGTGTCAGGTAGGAGCTCGACTACCAAATTGAGAGAAGGGATTTCACATTCAGCAGGAAGGATCGACTCCACACCGTGCACTAATTGAAAAGGGGAATAACTGGTGGAAGTGTTAACCGAGGTTCGGTATGCCCAAAGTGCAGGATATAACATGATGTGCCAATTGGAATTACTTCGACTGACAGTTTTTTGCAAAATGGTCTTGAGAGACTTGTTGATGGCCTCTACTTGCCCATTTGCCTGGAGTAATAAGGGGATGAATGACTGTGTCTAAACCCCATCTTAGATGCTAGTTCTACCATCATTTCATTCTGAAAGTGACTGCCATGATCAGTGACAATCTCATTTGGGATACCGAACCGAGCGATAATTTGGTTGAACATGAAGAATGTTACAGTCTTCCCATTGGATTTTATGGTAGGCATGGCCTTTGACCACTTAGTAAAGTAGTTGACGGCCATGATAATGTGTTGATGCCCCCTGGCCGAAGTTGGTTTTCAATCGATGAAATCTACCGCCCACTTGGTGAAGGGACCGACGGTGATGACTGGGTGAAGAGGGGCTGGATGCGAGCATGTTTTCTGAGTGAACACCTGGCAGGGGTGACACTTCTTAATCGCTTTGATACAATCTTTAAAGATAGTGGGCTAGAAATAACTGGCTCGCAGGATTTTTTGGGGTGTCGCAAGCCCGGATATGTGATCACCGCAAGCCCCTTTGTGGCAATCGTTTAGGACTAACTCGACTTTCTTCGTGAGTTAAGAAATGATGCAATATATTATCTACTCCTGGGTGATACAAAGTGTCACCGACATTGGTATACTTTTTGGCTTGGTATCTAACACGCCGTCGATCATCTCGCGAGAGATGCTGAGCGAACTTCAAGGTTTGAAGATATAAAACAATGTCTCCATACCAGAGATCAGACGATGAGACAAGGAAAATGTGTTCATCTGCGAATGAATCGACATGGATAACATCCTCGTCTAATCATGGAAAATCAGATATTAACTCTGCAAAAACTAGTGATTTCTCGGACTTGGCCAAAGCGAAGTCGAGATCAAATTCTTGTAAGATGACAATCCATTTATTATATTTTCCCTCGATGATACGTCTAGTAAGGACGTATTGAAACAGATTGACATCGACAATCACCGTATTCTTGCAAAGTAATATATAGTGACGTAAGCGTTGGACTACGTGAACGATAGCCAAAGATAGCTTTTCAATGTGAGAGTAATTAAGCTCAGGATTGACTAAATTTCGACTGAGATAGTAGATGACGTGCTCATGGAGCTCATCATCCTCTTGAACTAGAACCATACCAATTGTCTTTGCAGACGCGACAATATACAACAGGTAATCTCTATTGTAATCAGGAGATTTCAGTAGAGGGGCCGATACCAAGGATTTCTTCAAAGCGTCGAAAGACTCCTGGGCTCGCTCATCCTAGATAAAGGGGGTGTCCTTCTTCAAGAGGTGCATGAAACCCTTAGTAATATTGGCATAATTCACTATGACCCAATGTAGAAAGTTAGGTTTTCCCTGTAAACATTGAAGCTGTCTAATAGTGCGCGGGGGAGGAAACTGAAGTATTGCCTCAACCTTAAGAGGATCTACCATGATCTCGGTCTTGGAAACTAAAAACCCTAAGAGATGACTAGACTTAATGCAAAATATGTATTTATGAGGGTTTAACCAGATTCTATAGTAACGACATGTTTCAAAAAATAGCTGAAGGTGTATAACATGATCCACTCTCTTGCGAGAGTGAGTAGCAAGATCATCCAGGTAGGCTTCAAATATGAGATTGAGATCATGAAAATCAAAAGTCATGGCCCGTTGGAAGGTTGCTCTGGCATTTTTAAGGACGAAAGGCATTTTTTGGTATGCAAAAGTACCCCAAGGACATATAAATTTCGTCTTGTGTTGGTCCTCAGGTTTGATTTGGATTTGGTTATAGCCCGAAAATTTGTCCATAAAAGAAAATATTTCGCTTCCTGAACACTCATCGAGAATCTGATAAATGAAAGGCGTGGGGAAGTTATCTTTAGGACAAGCCTTGTTCAGGTCACAAAATTCCATACACACACGGATGGTTCCTTGATTTTTATTCACGGGAATAGGATTGGATACCCATTTGGTCAAGGGAATCAGGTAGATGAAGCTGACGTTAAGCAACTTCTCCACCTCTACCTTAATAGCAGGGGCCTTCCTAGGATTCATAGCTCTAAGACATTGTCGAACTGGTTTAACATCCGGATAAGTTCTAATCTCATGTTCGACAATCCGAGGGTCGATCCCTGGCATCTCTTCATATGACCAAGCAAATACATCTCGAAACTCTTTGAAGAGATCGATGTAGATCATAATTTCTTATGGAAAATAGTCTGCACCTATATTTACGTTCTCAATATTGCCAGGGTTATGAGAGATATTGATCGAGACGGTAGGAGAAACACTCACCATATTTCCTTTGGCATAAATGCTGTGCGTATAAAGTGGAACTACGGCGTGACCAACTATCTCACTCAGGGTAGACCGAAAGTCATCTTGCTCGATTCTTTCAAGACTTGGGAGAAAATAGGATCGATGATGCATGTCATCCCAAGGTCTCTCAGAACTATTCATGTCTTCGAGGATGGCTTTGTCTGAAGGCAAAGTCTCATCTAGGAAATCATGCGAACAAGATAACGAGGTGGCCCATACATGCCTAAGAACTAGATCCTCCTCATCCGTCTATGAGGTAACAGGATCATGATCAACGGAAGAGTCAAGAACATCTTGATACACAATCTTCACTACCGATAGTGGCATAGCCATGCCATCATGCAACTGTCCTTCACACGATGAAGTCAAAGAAGGTAGGGTCCATGGATCACTAAAATAGGAAGTGCGGAAAGGAATGGACCTCCCTGCAGAAGTGAGCCTACTAGAAATGGTGTAAATGTGGTGAATCGGTGCCGAGAAGTCGAAAGTACCCATGAGGGAAGAATACATTTCGACACCGATATTCTTAGTTTCCGGCTGAGAATTTTTTATCATGGGGATTGACGGTCCAACAGATGCGTTCGGACTAGAGTACGCAAAGGATAACTAGTCGAAAGTCACGATCTCCCCTTGATGAGGAAAACAAAGTACACGAAAGACAGATGATACGACAACGACCATAACATAGGTCCAATTGTGACCTAGTAATAGGTTATAATCGAGAGGTGCATCAACTGCCTCTACCTCCACCTCTACCGTCTTCCCACCTAATTGGACCGGAAAGGAGAGGAGAATACCATGAGGGAAGAAGGAATGACCTTCAAATGCAGTCAACATGTTCGACGACTTGGAAAGGGCCGGAGAACCGAGATATTTCCAACAGACCAGGGACATCACGTAGGTGGCATCACCTTCATCAACGACTAATTGTTTGATAATATACTTGGAATACTCCACGTGGATTTGGAAAGCCACATGGTAGGGTAAGTGAGGCTTCACATCGGTGATGCCAAACTTGATAATTTTCGAGCCACGAGGTTCTAGAGATCCTAAGGCAGAGAGTAAGGTATTCCTCTGTGATGGACACATCTGGAGTACCTCCAAAGCTGACATCGCACAAGGGGTTTGGACCAGATCCTCAACAAAAATGTATTTATGGGCGGCTCTAGCATTAAGGTTGTGGGTAGAGTGCTTAATTAATCCTTTCGAAATACGAGGTGGTGGCTCTGGTTTCTCAATATGTAAGTTTGTCTTCAGAGGGGGAGGAGGATATTCTAGACTGGTACTAGCTTTTGAAGAGCTATAATCTCTAGAGAGGGTGGCTATATCTATTTTCGCATTGACCATATTGATACAAAAACGTTCGCCATCTTGCGACAATGGGTTTTGACTTCCACCGAATGCATTTCCGGTGTTAGAAGAGCTCAAGGCTAAGTGCTAGTTGTGTGGGAATGGATTCGTCAGCACAACAGGAAGTAGATTTAAAAGCCTCGCAACCTCCACGAGTTTGGGGCATAAATGTGTAAGGTGGTCATCGATACAAAGTTTATAAGGAAACTTCACCTTATGTTTCTCTTTCTTGACCTATCCAGCATTATCATTCTATCTCCCATTATTGTCTTTGTCCTTAGGTTTATTGTTATTCTTCCCACCCTCACGATTGTTTTGACCTTTACTTTTATTCCCATTTGGTTGCTGGTCACCATTTGGGTTCTTCGACGATTGCACAAAATGTACATCCACTGATTGGGTGGGTTTGGATGATGCAGATGAAGCTGATCCTCCAGTAGAATTCATTTCCGAGTCTGTGGACTTTATGATGCAGGAGCATCCACACTTCCTCAAATGAAACAACGCGAGGAGAAAGAAGATGACAGCTGGACAGGCCAACAAATTTCAGATTTTGAATTTTACCTTGGTATTGTTGCGCCGCCGTTTAACTAAAGGCATTCAAAGTGAGCGCATTTGTAATATAATGTAGATAAGAATGCATTTAACAGTTTTAAATGATGGTAGATAGGGTTAGCTGTAGATTAGACAGTTTCATCTTCCAGGAGGGAAAACGAATATAGGCACCCTCCTTGTGTAATTGAATTATTATTCAGCATTAGCATAGAGAGAAGAAGAGCATAGCAGAGAGCTTGTGAAGAAACTCCATGTACATAGATTGAACTAATAGGAAGCTTTTATTCAATTCCATGGATGTGTTTAGTCTCTTTGTGTTGTTGGTATTATGCTGTTGCATGCTCGCTTCTTTTTATGTTTATCTTCTATATGCTGCTTATGTGATTGCGTATCAGGTTAGAAACCTGAGAGAACGAGTTACAATTGTTTCTTTGCTTAAGTCTAGAGATCCCTGCATAGAGTGTAGTTGAATTTCTCCGCATGGAGTGCGTGAGGAGGCTGAGCAGTTGAACTTTTGTTCTCTTTCGCCCAGAGTCGAGTTGGATTATTCGAACCGTGCAGGTGAGTGCAGGTCTAATTGAAGTCTCAGAACCGAGTCTGAGAGAAGGAGGACCGGACTGCTGTTAGCAGGATTGCGCAGGTCTAGGCAACTTCAACGCTTTTAGAGCTGTTGGAAGTTGATCACAGGAAGAACGCGAGAAGTCTCTGAAGGAGTCAGAGAGAGACAAAGCTCAGGAGGGATAGTTCCTTACAAGCATCGAGGGAACAGGCCTGGGAGAGATTTTGAACCAAGGGAAAGCTTGGAAGCCGGAGGATTCTCGAGAGGAAGAGAATCGACGACTTGTGATCCAAGTAAAGTTTTGCGAAACCCCGAGGACCATCAGATTGTGGAGGAGTTACGCGGGGAATAACCCACAAGCACAGACGAGGAAGGATAAAGGTCCATCGGGCTTCGGAGGTTCGACGTTCAGGAGTTGACGAGGTAAGAGTTTACGCCTCGAGAAATCGCGAGTCGCGATTTCCCGATTTAGTAGGAGCCGTCGATTTTCGGAGGGACAGGTGGCACAAATCCGGAGCATCGGAGTTTCGGCATTTGGGGTTTCCAAACAACCAGGAAACTTGACATCGTAGATTCGTGATCCGCGAAGTCCCGAGGTGACATGGCATCGTGGGCCCGGGAGTGAGTGGAGTCCAGGTGGCTTTGTGTCGGGGAACTCGGCACTTCGGCACTCGGGATTTGGTAACCCAAAGCATTGGCAGCACAAGTAGCGAAATCCCGAGGGCTGACCGTTGACTATCGGTATTCGGGGTTCGGCGTTTCAAGTGATACGGGAGCAGGGCCGTGAGGTTCGCGAATCCGCGAAACCCGATCTTCCGAAGTCCGAAGGGCGGATCGCCAAAGAGACTATGGGTAAAGAACTCCTGAGGGAGTTGGAGAGCTGTTGACTCTTCGGGCTGAGTTGTTGAAGGTCCTGGTGAGAGCGACTGTCCGTCTGAGGGGCAGGTTGCATCACTTTACATCTGCAGACCCTACAATGCCTTCGGCATGAGGTCCGAGATTCTGTATAGGATCGTGATTTGGCCACGGTGCGTCTGGAAGAAGGTGATATAACATCCCAGACTGAGCGTATATCAAATCAAGTTGCTGGGCTCTAAAGATAGATTCTTCCTCATTGAAGACCCCAGAAGTAGCAACGTCCTTCGAGATAGGAGGGTGAAAATACTTTAGGAACCATTCTAGAAGAAAGGTCGGGGGTATAGGAGTCTTAATCAACTGCTTCCATCTACGCCATTCCTAGATATGGTCCAAGATGTGAGTGTCGGTACCCTAGCGTAGAGTCGACAAAAGTTCAAGACCAACATCGTAACGAATGGGCAATTGAAAGTGGTTGAGAAAGGCTAGCACCAACTGATGGAATGACCCATATGTCCCCCTAGGTAGCTCAATATACCATTGTGACGCAACTCCAATGAGAGTGCGTTGGAATAATCATAATCTAATAGAATCATGGTTCAAATGATTCGATGAGAACCAAAGGTGAAAAGTAGTGACGTGATCACCAGGGTCCTCTCCATTCTAACCTTCAAACTTTGGAATGTCTAACGAAAGTTTGGTGGGGACAGGGGGACATGTGGGATCATGAATCACCAGGTCATTCATTAACTTAGAAAAGTCTGGCAGATTAAGCGTGGCCAGAAAAGGGAGACGGGGTTGCGACATCTGGCCCCACCCTCCCACGAAAGATTGTGCGTTGGGAACTGCATTCCATCCAGGATTCTGGTAAGGACCAAAACCCTGTCTGGAATTATAAGGACCTCCTCTAGGATGATTCGTATAAGATGGGTTGGGCATCATTCCAGCATGAATGTTCTGATAAGGATTATGAAAATTTCCCCCGGCCGGATTAGAACGGAGCTGAGGGTTTTGAAAATTCCCCCCAATCATATTGGATCTGGGTTGGGGGTTTCCCAAAGTGTAAGACTAACCTCCTCCAGGTGGGAATCTGGAGGATTGAAGTGGATTCATCATGCCAAAAGTATTGGTCAGAATCGACACCGAGGAGATAGGGATGTAAGGCGAAACTTGTCCGCTAGCTGGGTTGTTCCATCCAGCTGTAGAAGGATTAGACCTGGGGTTAATAAAAGGGACACTTCCTAAATTAGTATTCGTTTGGGGGATATGAGAACCACCAAACGAAAAAAGAGTGTAAGGAGGTGTAGTGCCCCCAAGTCCAAGGCTAGCATTGGATCCAACAGCTGGGATGGAAGTTGAAAACTGCGACATGAAGTTAGGCATACCATAAGAAAATGGACTAGAAGCCATAGGGATGGACTGAACATTGTAACCCGAAGAGTGACCGAAACCCCCAAAAGGGTTCGAGGCAAGAGATGAAGCATTAACTACAGGCCGAGCCATAGTACTAGTATAAGCCTCCGACATTGCAACTGTAGCAATTTCAGGAGTCGAAGGGGTGCCATTAACTATAGTAGGTATGGGAGTCAAAGAAATCCCAGTGTTCTAAAGACTAGACTCAGTACTCATCCTTGTGGAACCACAAGTTTGAAAGGTGGATGTGTGTGTGCCACTTCTACAAACTCTAGGCCTTTTAGAAGGCAAGAACTCAAAATATGGTGGTAACTGTAGCAATCGACGGGACCGGCAGGGAAGCTGGTCCGACTCCACGACGACTTATGACTCTACAAAATACAAATATATCCTAAGCCCAACTAGTAGTCAAAGAGCATACCAAAAAGTTAAATGTCCAATATGCATGCAAACGGGCTAAAGTGGCTGAGTGGCCTCCCTCGCTAAAGAAGGTATGCCTCATCTAAGAGGGACTTGAGACTCCCTGCTAAAGTTTGTTGAAATTACTAAGACAACTGAGAGGGGGGGGGGGTGAATCAATTGTTACTGTGCTTAAACAATTTTAAGTCTATTAAACCATTTTTAATCTTTCATAAAGTGATCATCAATATTATACATCATATGAAAAACATAAATAATGAGCATCAATCACACATAAGATATACACAGAGACAGATTTTCATGAGGAAAACCATAAAGGGAGAAAACCTCTTCTTCTTCGAAATGATAGGCAGTCTTTTAAGTTTTGTAAATCATCTATGTTTGAGCACCAACTCAAAGTGAGGCCACTACCTCTATTTTTACAAGCTCCAACTTATTGAGAGCACCAACTCTCTGGTTTCTCTAGCACCGACTAGAAGGAAGCACCAACTCCCTGAGTGTTCCAACACTGGTTGAATGGAAGCACCTACTTCCACTTATACAAGCATCAACTTGCATACAAAATACTTTGTTTTTTCCTAAGCACCACCTTGCCACCCTGTTTTCTAGCCACAACTAGATGGAAGCTACAACTCCCAATATTCAAGCACCAACTCGAATATCAGAGGACCACAATCCTCCCTAGAACCACCCTACCTCCCTGATTATAAGTAAAATGATTGAATAACCAACAACGCAGGTGTTTCAATCCTTACCACTTCTCTTCTATCTTGCAATTCTTCTATGCTTCTATCTGTTCTGCAATTATGCTCTACTTCAAGCTGTTCTGCAATTTTGTTCTTGCTTCTGTCTATTCAACATTTGTTACTCATCTCTGAGTTTTATCTCACACTGCGCATACTGTCAGTCTCACACTGCGCATACTGTAATTTTCCCTTTCTTACAGTTCAACTCATTTTTCATTCAGAACAACCAACCATTCACAATCACTCCATCTTTATTTTATGCACTTCACACAACTTCAGTTACACCTCGAATACCTGGGCCAACAATGCTTCAACAACTTAATTGCCAACCATCCAAGAACCATGATTTAGTTCTGCTAACTGAATCATAACTGAACAATTAATCGTAAAGATCAACAGTAGCCCTTCGATCAGATGCTCAAATAACCAACACAGTTGGATTAAATCTACAGGGTCTTGCGTTTATCCCATATGCCCACTGGCTGTGACCATGGGCTTAATCAAGATGTGTTTCACATTTTGCATTTCGGCAATTCTGTGTCGAAGGGTCTCGATGCTCCAAGTTGTGATCCCTGAAATGGAGCTTAGCTTCGCTATCTCCTCCCTCTCACATGACCATCGAGGGTGACCACAACCTACATCAAAAGGCATTTCGCATTTCGCAAACTTATGAACTTCATCGAGCCTGATCAATGGTCGAGATCTCCAATGATCTGATGGTCCAGATCTCATCGCGATCTCGTGTTTCGAGATTTCTGTGATGAAGGGTCTCGACACTCCAAGTTGTGATCCTCGAAATGGAGCTTAGCAATTAGCTCCTCCCCTTAAGCCTTAGATGATGTTACCTTGTCTATGACCAAGGGCCAGACCTTATCGCAATTTTGCATATCGTGAGTTTCAAGGTTAGAGCATTTCCTTCCTTTGACTTTCCAGTCAATGAAAAGTTAATCCCTTGCCACATGTCCCTCTTGGATCAACAGTCAAGATCTTATCGCGATTTCGCAACTTCACGGGCCTTCGTCATGCCTGATCAACGGTCCACGATCTCCCTTTGATCAACGACTCAGATTAAGTCGTGGTTTCACATTTTGAGATTTCATCATTCTTGTCGTGAGTGTCCTTGACACCTCCAACTCCCAGTATCCGAAACTCCGAAATGGAGTCAGATCAACGGTCTACAATCTTGATGATTCGATGGTCCAGATGTTTTCGTGATCTCGCATATCGCGCGTTTCTGCCGTGAGTTGCTTCCTTGACTCCAACTCCCGGTATTCGAAACTCCAAAACAAAACCTTTGTCATGCTCTGATCTATCGCCATGTGTCCCTCTTGGATCAACGATCCGGATCTTATCGCGATTTCGCATATCGCGAGTTTGAAGGTTAGAGCATTGCCTTCCTTTGAATTTCCAATCAGTGAAATGTTAATCCCTCACCACGTGTACTCCTCAACAATGGATGACCCTCCTGCTTTCAGGACTTTGTAAGCCTGCTTCATCTTGTACTTAAAGATTGTGCTCCTTCTTCTGGATCCAATGATGGTCAGTCCTCGGGCTTAGATCCAATGTCTAAGATTTGTTCTCCTCTTTTGCTCGTTTCTCCTATTTGTATTTAGATCTAACGGTCATTGGGAATTCGGGATGGGTGATCCAATGATCACTGTTGCTCCTCACTGTTGATCTTGCCATTGCCATGCCATCATCGCTTTGCTGAACGTGCTGATCTTTGCCATCAATGACGTCGCCATCAATGACAAACACGCATACTCTGCCTCTGTCTGAAAACATGCCAACAAAGTTTGGAGGTAACATAATCAGTTATAGAGGGCCTCATGGGCTTAAAAACCAGTCGGTCAGATCCCCCTAGAGAGGTAATCCTCCATAAAGGCTGTGTGTTGTCCGACCTCTATCTGACCCATGATACAAGTAGAATAACCCCTGCAAGTAACCTATGAGATACCTAAGTCAAGCAACTAATAAACCACTATATAAACGATGCATAGGCGAGCAATTGTAAGTCTGGATCACCATATGAGTAGGGTAGAAAAGCCCGAAACCTTGAAATCACCACCTCTCACGGAGGTATGGGTACTAGAAAGATCCCCAAATATGAATAAATCCACAGAAATATCTTTGATGCTAGGCGAGTATCTAGGGGTTATCCCTTCAACTAACTTCGTGTGACCTCGTGATTAACTTTGGTGTGACCG
>ML780412.1:467891-486358 GCA_009831015.1 Picea engelmannii | reverse complement strand
AAAATGCCTATTTTTTTCATTTTTAGTATATTAAAGAGAAAATGCATGGACTAAAAAGCAATCTGATATATAAATTCTATTGTGTATAAATGAAATAACTCGAGCAGAATACCAAGAAGCCAAGCAAACAACCCAGGGTTCAAGGACAAACCAAAAAATTAAAAACAATGAGAAAGACTACGCCCATAAATTCAACTCCCAACAGACTTCTTGTCAACCCAGAGAAGCTCAACAGGCACTACAGAGACCTAAGAAATCTCAACAAACATCAAAACTCACCCAACAGTGACTAAACTAAGAAAACAAGCAAGGAAAAGTGGTATACGCGACTGTTCAGGAGAATATTGCGTATATACGTAGCTTGCAGAGAGGCAAAACGTGTGTGTACGTGACTGTCAAGGTAAAAGGAGCGTACATGCTTTAAAACAGGGCCAGGTGAGGGAAAAAAGGCTGAAAACTCAGACTCTGAGTGAACAGAATCTGCCAAGCAGTGATACAACAAGAAACACAAAGGAAAAAGAGCAATGGAAGAAGAAAAAGTACTTCAACCCTTAGAAGGAAGATCTCGCCCCAGTGGAGTTTCCATTTCTGTTACAAGGGAACAACTCTCTATGGCCAAGGGTAAACCACAATAGATAGGTATGACTACAGAAATCAACTCAATTCCATTGTATGCTATATAAACTAATGTGCAAGATAATAAAGAGGCCTACCTTGATCCAACGTTTGATGATGTTCCACCATTAAGCACTTCGACCCAAAGCTTTGTACATGCAATAAGTTCTCAATGAACAAGAAAAGCAAGTATATAGTGATAATGTAAAGGGGTTAGCACATCAGATAGCATAATCCATTAATAAACATTGCAAACATGCCCATGGATAATAATCATATATTTGCATGATACCAATAGGACGAGAAATGAGTATTTCTATGAATAATTGATCAACGAAAGTGTCAACATTACAGACTTCCGTGTCGACACGGTTCGAAACCAAGGAACCAAGTTCCTTCCAACTGGGTCTCCACCACTTCAATCCTCCACCAAAGGCAAGATCGAAAGAGAGAGACAATGAGGTTCTCTCAACAATAGGGAAAGAGATTGGGGGTTGAACACTGTGTTCAGACTTGAGGGACAAAGCGATGTAGACTCAATATGAATTAATTTCTCCAGAGTAACTTTGTTCTCAAATTTGAATGCTTTCTCCTCTTTTCCATAGCTTGAAATTGTGCTCTTATAGCCTTAAAAATGCAACTGAAGGGCTGAGTCAGAACATTTCCAGTATATGGAAGGCCAAGGATCAGAGATCTCTTGTCGTGACATGGAAACCTGAATCCACTTTTGTATTTTCTAGCACAAATCCTGATGTATGTGGTCTGTAGTGGAGAAACCTGCATATACGCTTGCTGTATAGCTGATAGGGCACATATATGTGGAAAAATGTTTATTTTTAGCTCTGGATTTATCAAAAAGGGATGATAAGTCTGCACAGGGAAATGGAAAAAGGCCCTTTGTGCAAGATAGCAATGGTGAGGCAAATATTTCTATAACACTTGTAAATGAAAAGTAAACTTTATATAAATATTTAAAAAGAAAATTTGTGGTGTTTCATGTTAAAATTACGTGTATTGTTCTTCTTTGTTGATCATTTATTGTGTTTAATAATATTAATGATTAAGTGGTGTTAAATATTGGAAAAAACATCCATATTGTTTCACCCCCCCTTCTTAGTATTAAACAATATTCCAACAATTGGTATAAGAGCGGGTTCCTTCATCACAGTCTAATCACTGGAAGGAAGATTCTAAGAAATCACAATGGATCAACAAGAAGGGATGTCCTCAAACATAGCTCCACTATTCAAAGGACATAACTATGAATTCTGGAGTATAAGAATGAAAAGTTACCTAATGGAACTGGGATGTGATGTCTGGCTATCTGTGATAAACAATTATTATGTACTATAAACTTCTCCTTTAGACACAACTGCAAAGAAACTCTGCAATGATATTTCAAGAGCTGTAAATGCAATTATGGGTGGATTAGCAAATCATGTATTTTTCAAAGTCATGGATTGTAAATCAACAAAAGAGATATAGGAAAATACACAAATCATCTATGAAGGATATGCCAAAGTCAAACAAGTAAAGCTTCAAACATACATAGGACAATTTGAAAACTTGAAGATGAAAGAAGAAGAAAACATTGCAAAGTATCTTCTAAGAGTAGATGAAATTGTCAATTCAATTAGAGCACTGGGAGAAGATTGATATGACAAAATTATTGTCCAAAAGATGTTGATATCATTACCAATGAGATATGATGCCAAGGTATGTACTTGGAATATCGAGAAAACCTTGACAAACTTACAATGGATGAACTTCATGGGATTCATTTAGCCTATGAAATGAGAACAGGGCAAGAAAGGCAATAAAAAAGGGAATCAACTTTCAAAGCTTCAAAAGCAACAAAGAACCATGAGCATGTGTCAAATGAAATTCACTTAGACATATCAGACAAGGAAGATGCTAACTTTATCTGGAAACTCAAGGGCCTGGGAAATACAAAGGGAAGTTACCTCTCAATTGTTTCAACTGTGGAAAAGTTGGGCATTTTGCCTCCAAATGTCCCTATCCAAATCAAAAGGATAATGATGATGAAGAAACTTATAACCATAAAGAACATAGAAATGGAAAAACTGGAAACAAGAGGAAATTATACAAAAATAAAAGCTTTTACTCCAAATAAGGTAATAGTTCATCCGACATGAGTGAATATGACGAGACAAAACTTCTATTTATCAGCATAGAAACTCAAACTGATACTACTGAAGATAATAATGGATATGAAGGAAAATTTTAAGTTGAAGGAGAAGTAGACCTCGAATAAGAACTTATTAGTGCTCTTGAAGAATTGAGAAAATATAAAGGAAGAACAAATCATTAAAAGAACAACTGTTAGATTATAAGGAAGAACAAAAATCAAGAGAAGAAGAAGTTTCAAAAAGCATCAACAAAATAGAACAAATAATTGTTGATTTGAAAACTCAACTACAAGAAGCTAAAATAATTGAAGAAGTCTTAAGTAAACAACTTAATGACAAGGAGAAAAACTGTGAAAAATTAGAGGCTGAAATAGTTCTTCTAAGAAGGAAACTTGAAAAAAGCACTAACCTTTCAAAGCTTGAAAGTAGTTCAAAAATCTTGGATGACATCCTTAATAGTCAAAGACCAACAATTAATAAGGCTGGACTGGGTTATGATCACAAGGAAACTAATAAAGGCTCAAAATATGGAATACAGAAAAGTGATAAAAATGCAAGGACTTATGTATCTTCCCTTTAGAGCTCCTTCAAAAGAGAAGAGAACTAGATAAATACTGACTCTAATCAACAACGATACACACTCTCTCCAAAAATAAACGAGTAAAGAAGAAATACTATGCCAAGAAGAACTCCCCCAAAAAGGTATCAACAACTCTTTCTTGGCTACTGTTTTTCTTGTCATAATATTGGGCATAAAACATTAGACTGTAAAGCTTATAGAAATAACTATCATAAAAGTGTTCAAGGATATGGCCATAAGAACAACAAGTCTAGTATCAACCAAAGGAGTAAAAACTATAATTAATTTTCTCCATTACAAGATTACAATATTGAATGCTACAAATGCAACAATTATGGTCATAAAGTTAGGAATTGTAGACTATCAAAAGAGTCCATGAAGATACGTATTTCCAACAGTCGAGAAGAAAAATATAATAAGATATGGAAGGAAAAACAAATAGAAGAAAATGAAACTTATCATATGCCAAGAATAAAAGAATCCAATGGTATGTTGACATTCAATGTTTAAAGCATATGACAAGAGATCAAAACAAATTCCTCAATCTGAAAAGGAAAGAAAAAGGAAGTGTTATATTTGGAGATGATGTCTTTGCCAATATACTTAGAAGGGGTACAATCATTCTGGGAAATAACAGAGCTAAAGAAAAAAATGTGCTATTAGTTTAAAATTTGAAGCCTTATCTCCTCAATGTGAGCTAAACATGTGATCAAGGTCACATTCTCATATTTGACTCTCAAAAATGTGAAATTAGAAAAGAAGACTTGAAAAAATTAGTGGTTGTTGCGCCGAGGACATCAAGCGATGTATATATATATTAAACACATAAGAAGAAGAAAAATGTTGCATGGGTCAAATAGATGAAATTTTGTTATTGAAAAAAAGAATGGGACACATAAGATTCGATATCTTGATAAAAGTTAGTAGAAATGAAGCTATGAAAGACATGCCAAATATTATAAAACCTTCAATCTCTATTTGTAGGCACTGCCAACATGGGAAGCAAAAAAAAGTAAGATTCAAGAAAAAGGAATACTCTTCATCAAAACCATTAGAACTTTTTCATACTGACCTCTGTGGATGAACAATAACTAAGAGTATACAAGGTGAAAATTACTTCATTTTATTCATTGATGACTATAAAATAATGACCTGGGTATCCTTTCTCAAAGAAAAATCAGAAGCATTCGAAAAATTTAAAGTCTTCAAAGAACAGGTTGAAAATGTGTTTGATCTCAAAATCGAGTGCTTAAGATTAGACAATGGAGGATAATTTACCTCAAATGAGTTCAATGAATTTTGTGAAACACATGGAATTAAAAGACACTTTTCAGATCCAAGAACTCCTTAGCAAAATGGAGTTGCTAAAAGGAAAAAAATAACTATTCAAGAATAAAAAAAAACCATGTTAAATGAAGCCAAAATCCCAGATACATATTGAAGAGAAGCAGTGTATACAACAATGTACATACTTAACAGGGAACAACTTAGAGTTAACCACAACAAAACACCATATGATTCGTGGTTTGGTAGACCAACATTAATTAAACACTTTAGATTTTTTGGGAGCAAATGCTACATAAAGAAAGATGATGATAACCTGGGAAAATTTGATTCTATATCAGATGAAGGCATATTTATTGGTTACTCATCCAACAAAAGGGCCTATAGATTCTATAATCTAAGTCTACACAAGATTGTGGAAAGTGAAAATGTAAAAGTGGATGATCTAAAAACAAAAGGGATCAAATCTCAAGATAATTCACAATTTGATGAAAGGATAAGAGACGATGATGATGAAGAAATTAAATAAATACAAGAGGATGAATCACAAAGTGAATAAGAAAAGGAAGAGGAAGAATCACCAAGACAATATACAAAAGCACCATCTAGGAGAATATAAAGAAATCATTATGAAATTCAAATCCTTGGTAACAACAATGCTAGAGTTGAAACAAGAAGAAAACTAACATATGAATAAGAAAAAACATTGCTCTCCCTAATAGAACCCAAAACATTTGCATATGCCAACAAAGATAAAGATTGGATCAAAGCCATGAATGAAGAGCTTAATCAGATAGAGAAAAATCAGACCTGGGAACTTGTCCCAAGACCAAAGAACAAAAATGTGGTAGGGACCAAGTGGATTTAAAAAAATAAATTTAATGAAGATGGTCAGGTTATAAGGAATAAAGAAATATTAGTGTGCAAAGGATATGCACAATTAGAGGGGATTGACTTTGAAGAAACCTTCTCTCCAGTTGCAAGAATGGAAGCCATCAAATTATTTCTAGCATACTCGTGCTTTAATAACTTTAAAGTCTATCAGATGGATGTAAAGTATGCATTTCTAAATGGACACCTAAAAGAATAAGTCTACACAGAACCACCAGAAGGATTTGAACAACCATGAAAAGAAGAACAAGTGTATAGATTGAAGAAGGCACTCTATGGACTTAAAAAAGCACCCAGAGCATGGTATGCAAGATTGGATAAGTATTTTTTGCAACAAGGATTTAAAAGAGGCATGTCTAACAACAATATCTATCTTAGAATTTAAAAAGACAGTTTGTTAGTCACAATGATCTATGTGGATGACATCATATTTGGCTGCAACAATGATGAATCAAGTTATAAATTTGCTCAAAGATGTCAAAAGAGTTTGAAATGTCTATGATTGGAGAGCTAACTTTCTTCCTTGGACTTCAAATCACCCAGTCATCGAAAGGAATGTTTATTACTTAGTCCAAATACCCAAAAGAGATACTTAAAAAGTTTGGAATGGCTGAAAATGCACCTATTATCACTCCAGTGACAACCAGTTGCAAACTCAACAAGGAAGATGAGTCACCTTCTGTATATTCAACTCTCTACAAATCTATGGTTGAGAGCCTACTATATTTGAATGCATCCAAACATGATATCATGCAGGCACTAGGAATGGTGGCAAGATTTCAATAATATACCAAGGAATGACATGTGATGGATGTCAAGAGAATATTTAGATATCTTAAGGGCACATAAAACTTTGGCTTATGGTATCCAAGGAATACAATTTGAACTAATTTCCTACATAGATGCTGATTGGGATGGTATTGTGGATGAAAAAAAGAGCACTAGTGGAAATGCATTTTTCTTAGGAGAATGTATAGTCCCATGGTCAAGTATAAAACAATCATCAATTTCACTATCTACAACAGAGGCTGAATATATTGCAGTTGTTGAATGTTGCACTCAAATCTTATGGATGATACAAAAATTGGAGGAAATTAAACTTGAATGTAATCAACCAATGCCTATCTATTGTGACAATACAAGTGCCATCATCATCTCCAAGAATCCATTCATGTAGGCAAAAACCAAACATATACCCATCAAGTATCATTTCTTGAGAGATCAAGTTAGTGACAAAAAGGTTAGATTGGAGTATGTTGGTTCAAAGGAGCATATATCATACATATTCACTAAACTTCTGCCTAAAGAAGCATTTGAACATCTAAGGAAAAATCTGGGAGTAATCTCCCTACAATAAAAAAAGAAGAAGTCATAATGATAGGGGGAGACATGTTGACAGAGGGAGAAAGAAAAAAAATGAGAAGTATTGTCACTCAAAACAAAAGAAGGCTAAGAAACAAACAATTGGTGATGGACCTCATTATGGTATCAGATGCCTTGAAATTGATGAGGGGGAGAAAATAATGGTAAAATAATTACTCATTGTTAAGGGAGCATTTTGTTTTATGATGAGATGCCATCAATGCTAAAGGGGGATATTGATGGAAATATCGTGTTGGCATTGATGTCAACATGAACACAAGAAGTACCATAGTGAAGTATGACATGGAAATGCAGTAAAAATTACAAGAATACTGAGTTACAGGAACACAATGGACTACCAAAATATAGGGGATTGGCTGGTCGAGTGCTTTGAGAGAATGAAACAATGAAACAATTTCAATTACTACACTGGTCGAGTTGAGTTGTCCTGGTGATTGTATATTTTGTTGAGACATGATCGTGATGAACATAATGAATACTGGTGAGTCACCCTCTTGAATACTTTCTCATGCACTATCATTTTAGAGTGTAGTCGAAGGGAAATTTGTTGATGCAACACCAAGAACCCTTAAGTATGTCAGATCAACACGATAGTCAATATTTCGTAGCAAGTTTTGGTCATTGTTCTTGCCAGGCCGAAGTTAGACGACCCTTCAAACCCAAAAAATTTCCAGCAACCACCAATGGTTAGATCCATTGAGGCAGTCAATTGTTGAATAAATTTTCATTAATGTCAACGATTAGTAAGTGATCAAATACATGTCAAATGTCAGTAAGTGATTAAATATAAATGTGACCTTGGTATCACTTTAATAAATACAAAAGTGGAAAAGTTAAGTGGAAATAAAGTTTACGCAAAAGTGGAAATGAAAGTGGATTAAATATAAATATGACTTTAATAAATAACAAATTTGAAAAGTTAAGTGGAAGTGGAGTTTACTTAAAAGAGGAGTAAATATGAAAGTGGAATAAGGAAAAAGGTAAAAGTAAAATTGGATTAAAGAATAAGGTAAAAGTGAAAATTGGATTAAAGAAAAAGGTAAAAGTGAAAGTGGAGTTAAAGAAAAAGGGAAAAAGTGAAAGAACACATGGTATGTGCACATGGCATTTGCAAACCATGGTGGTATTTACCTATGGTAAGGTAAAAAGTGAATTAAATCATGATAATCAAAATCTATTGACCTAATTGAAAACATGACTAAACAATCTAAAAGGCACAATGTTTCATTGACATTGTATTAATTTAAATAGTATGATTAATATCTTATATTGAAAAGACACATACTTATAATGAAGAGATACATTCCTATATTGAAGAGGTACATTGGTTCATTGTTATTTACAAAGAGACACAATGGTTCAATGCCATATACCTGTTGGATGACTATATAAATAAGAAAATATGTTGAAAGAAGGTGTGACTCGATGATTTAATAAGAATATCTAAACAAAAGAAGAGTCTGAAGGAAGAAATTGAAGTTTGAAGATTAAAAAATGCAGTGAGGATGGAAGGGTGGAGAAAGGGAGGATTGAAGTCCTCTACAGGTTGGATCCTAAACAACAAGGAGTTGCAACTTCCTGAAGTTGGTGCTTGAAAAATAGGGGATTATTATCTCCTTGAGTTGGTTCTTAAAATAGGGGATTGTTGTCTCCTTGAGTTGGTGCTAAAAAACAGGGGATTGATGTCTCCTTGAGTTGGTGCTCAAAAGAGGAGATTGGTGTCTCCTACAAGTTGTAGCTTGTAAATGAAAAGTAAACTTTATATAAATATATAAAAAGAAAATTTATGGTGTTTCATGTCAAAATTATGTGTATTGTTCTTCTTTGTCGATCATTTGTTGTGTTTAATAAGATTAATGATTAAGTGGTGTTAAATATTGGAAAAATAAGCAACATTTATTCACCCCCCCCTCAGTATTAAATAATATTCCAACAATTTTTTTCATCAATCATTTCACCATAATAATTTGGGTTCCTAGAAGGACGTAAAATTCATGAGGTAATTGACTCAGTGCAAGAGGCTCTTCACTTAATTAAAGTAAAAAAACTTCCAACTATACTTCTCAAACTAGATTTGTTGAAAGCCTACGACATGGATTTTTGGTTGCATTTGAGGCTACTTCTAAATCATATTAGCTTTGATTTGTCAATCGTTAATTGGATTATGGGTTCTATCATCTTTGTTTCATGTGTGGTCTTGATAAATTGAGCTACCTACCCTTTATTTAAACCTATTGGAGGCTCAAGGCGAGGCTTCCCTTTATCTCCTTACTCATTTCTATTAGTTGCAGACGGTTTAAGTATAATAATCTAGGAAGCAAAGAGGAGATGATCTGTTTGGGGGATTAGAGTGCATGAAAATGAATTGCTTACTCATTTACTTTTGGTGGATGATGTCTTGTTATTTTCCAATGGTTCTGTGGATGAGGGTAGGAATTTGTAGGATATTTTGAAGTTATATTGTATATCCACTAGCATGGAAATAAATGGGATGAAGTCTACTCCATATTTCTCTGGTTTAGAAGATGCAAAATTTAATCTACTAAGCCATATGTTTCTTTTATAGATTCAAAGAAGTGGGAAGGGATAAACACCTTGGCCTAATTCTTAAACCAAATGATTATGGTAAGAATGATTGGGCTTGGCTCTTGTCCAAAATCAAAATTCAAATTAATCATTGGTGTGATAGGTGGCTCTCAAGAGAAGGTACACTAACACTTGTAAAATTAGTGTTAGAAGAAATCCTACTTTATTGGAGCGCACTGGATCATATTCACAAAGGGGTGCTAGAAATAACTAGAAAGGAATGTTTGAATTCATGAGGAGAGGGGAGAGAGATAAGGTGGGCTCATGTCTGCCGAAATGGTAGTTTATATCTTAGCCAAAGGATGAAGGTGGTCGGGACCTAAAAATTATACACACATTTGGTACTACCATGGTCTAAATAATTATAATAACAAATAATAACAGTTATTATAATTACCAATAGAAATATAATTTAGGGGTAACATGTGTCAGGGGAGTCATCATCAACTCTGAGGAAAAATAAGAAGCAAAATATGTCTCGGGTGGTGGAACTACCATTAAAAATGAAGCCAAGACATGAGACCTATACAAATGTCGCTTGCTACTTAAATCCAAACAGATTCATGTGGATGTTAGGATATTTAGACACTTAGGAGTTAGTTAAGATCTACTTGGTCTAATGTGTCGTTAGGTAAAAGTGCATTTCCTAGTGTTTTTTTTTAGTATGCATTAGTATGCATTTGTAGTTAGGAAATCTGATGGTCACGATATGTTCTCGATATAGAGTGATCTGACGATTCATACTCTCCTCGATATTAATGACCATTGATCCGTGGCTTAACACCCGATTGGTCCATGATCTCTATTTAAATATCATGGAGGGTCATTTTCCGATGATCGATTGTGAGAAACTCTCTTGTAAAATATCTTTGTAATCTTTTTCTTTTGCATTAATAAACTGATCCAAGTGGCTGCATTGGATGGGGCCATGGATGTTTCCCTGTAGGGGTTTTACCACATGAAAACATCGGTGTGTTGATCTTTGATCTGGTTATGTGAGTGGTTACTGAAGGTGTTCATCCTCTGTTGGAATACCTGTGTTTTCGAACAATGGAAAGAATCAAGAGAGATTATATGGTCACTCTAAGAACAATTATAAACAAATCTATTCCCAAGATGACAAAATATTTACGATTAATATACTATGCAAGTAATTCAAAGATGAAATGACCACTAGTTTTGAAACAACAATATTTCACTAACATACTCTTTTACTAACTTGTGTGAATTGTAATTAGGTGTGTGGCATTGAAGTCCAGTGATAAATGTGGGTTAATAACAAGGGATAAACATATTTTCTTGTGTCTCCGAGGGGTTTTAGTTTTGTATGATTCTACCATGAAATTGAATGATTAGTCGTGTCCTTTGTGAGTTGGGTGACTTCAAAAAGAGGTTGAAGAGGTGATCTTGATGTTATATTAAAAATCCTTCATAGGACCACTCGACAGATGAAATATTGTCAAAATGTATCCATGAGTACTTCAATGAAATCAAGTTGGAAAGGTTATTTGATGTTGCCACCTACTAATTCATTTTCCTAGAAACCTTAGAATATAATTTGCTCGAACAACACCCTTAAAACTGATTTGGAGACTTGGGACAACTCTAAGGAAATCATTTGATCTTAGAGTGGGGAAAATGATATGTGATTGGAAAGGTATCAAGGTAAGATACAACTTGGAAAATCTAAACTTTTGTTTTAGTTCCCAACACCAACAACTTTTAAATGGTGAACCTCTACCACCAAACAATTACTCTTAAACTAGTCCTAATCTTGCAAAATCTTGTTCTCAATAACCAGGGGAAAAAACTAGGCATATGATACCCTTGGAAAGGTCTCAAATGACCCTACATCATCACTATGTTCAATTTTCTCTTTGGGTCTGATTCAAAATAGAATAACCAATGAAGTCGTGACTATGAAATTTGGCCCCTTGAGAGACGTGCAACTTATACACTTTGTAGACGAGGCATATGAACTTAGAATTAGGAAAATGAGGCCTCATTAGAAAGATTGATTCGATAACTATGGGGTAATTCCATTGGATTCTATAAAAATATAGAACAATTATTTTAATATTTTGTGAAGGACCTAGCTGACGTGGAGTTGACCTAGTGACCAATGAAAGTTTTCAACTTTGGAATTTTTGTAAATTGTGCTTGCATCTGTTATGACCCAAGAGGGGCATATATATGGCTAAATGTATATGATATGACCCAAGGGGGGGCATATAGGGGCCTAAATGCACATGTAATGTGTAAATAAATATGTAATAGGGCCGGCCTAGTGATAAAGGGGCCTCACGTGCAAGTGTGAATAACTATATATAAGAGATCATGTATTCATTATTTAGAGGTGAATTGGGAAGTATGAAAGGTAATTGGTTATTTGGAGGGGGTTCCCCTATTATTTAAGGAGTTATTGTGTAAATTATATATATTGGAGTTGTTCTCCACGTTGAAATTCTGTACATGGTGTGTATTCTGATATTTTTTGATATTTTGAGCATTTTGGATCATAACATTTGGTTTCAGAGCTCAAGGTCTTGGGGTTTCGTTGCTACATCTGAGACACCTTGGAATTTTTTCTATAAATTTTTTTCTAAAATGTTTAAGAAGAAACCCTTGGAGGATATTTAGTAGATGCATCAATGTACATGGGGTTAAAATTTCATCTCTTGAGGCCTTATACTTTCGGAGATATATCCTGTGTAAGCTAGGGTTTGTGAATAATCATGAATTTAGTCATCGCAAAATTTTCGCTATAAAAATTTTCATTTAACATTTCAGACCTTGAAATCTAGAGGATACTCACAAAAATTATCAAGGTATCTGTGATAAAAATTTCAGCTTCTGGGTCATCCTACTTGTGTAGATACACCTTGTGCAAGATAGGGTAGCTGAATAGTCCTATTGACTAGTCTCAAACATGTGTTTCGGGTACAACAACTGTAACTTATTCATAGAGAATACAAATTGAGTGAGACCAGTTGCATTGAATAGTGGATATGACATAGTATTTTGATTACAATTTTCAGAATTTTATATCAATTATTGTGCACAGGGCACACTGTAAAAGTGCTTTCTCCCGGAAATGCCAAAAATCAACAAGGTGTGGGAAGTTACCATAACTTCCACTTGGCACATCAAATTTTGTTCATACCTGTGGCATTAAAGAGATGAAATTTTAGAGTACTATAGTTCACAATTTCAGACTAACAAGGGCCTAAATTTCAAAGATACATCATAAGTACGGTCATCCAGGAGGACAAACTCCAAATCAGGGTTTCAAAGGTATGTTCACTTAAAACTATCATAACTTTTGATTGGAATGTTCAATTGAGCCAATTCAAAATCCATTGGAAATATAGCACATAGAATATAATATTGGAACAAGTATTACAACTATTTTAGATCTTTATCCTTAACATATTGAGGTTGTGATTTGAGGGTTGGGATTAGAGCTCAATTAAGAATCAATGGAAATACCTAAAGTTACTGGAGATGAAGATAAATATGAAATCAATCCTATGGAATGGTTAAGGTTGGTAAAAGAATACAATATGACTCCTAGGAAAGAAATATTATTTTTTTGATGAAGCTTGGAAGTGGTGGATGAGTGTTTATCAAAATACTAGATGGCACTGCACATGGAATAATTTGAAAAACTCTTCTCAGATAAATGGATTAGGGATACAAAAATTGAGGAAATGTATAGAATTCAAGATGAATTAAAAGAAGCGAAGGAAGAGATTAAGAAGAAGGGTGAGGAGCTATATAAGATAATATCACTTAATGAATCACTCATTAAGGAGGTTAAGCACCTAAAGCAAGAAAATACTAGCAAAGGCAAGTGGGAAAAAGATGAATCAAGAGAAGATTTGAAAAATAAAGATGAAGAGATATGTAGATTACGAATCCATAATAAAAAAATATTGGATGAGGTTAAGAGATTGAAAGAAGAAAAGAAGAATTGTCAAAATAAACAAGAAAGAAGAATCTTGGATGCAGAATCTACCAAAAGATTGCAAGAGGAAATTTTCAAGAAGGTTGAGGAATCCTTAAATACAGATGAGGTAAATTCAGAAATGCAAGACAAAATTGAAGAAGGACGTCGGAATTTGTTAGATAGGATCACATTGCAGCTTCAAAAGGAGAAAGAAGACAAGATTCAAGAAGGTCAACAAAAGATACTTGAAGAAGTTGAACTCCATCTAGAGGATGTACATTCCAAATATGATGGTATTATATTATTGAAGGCTAGAGTAATCAAAGACCAAGCAAAGATGATTGAGGATTCCATTATCGCTGAAAATAAGATAGATGAAATTCATGTGGAGAGTGAAGGAAGACCATCAAAAGTCAAACCGTATTGACACCCTCATTACCAAGAAACATTTCAAGGAAGACAAGAAGGACGATATCAACATTATGAAGGAAGAAGATTGAATACTTGTCAATATTCATGGAACAAGGGATCGTCAAACTACTCTTCATCAAGCTATTATCAGAGACCAACAATGACTACAAATTGGATAAGCTTCAACAAAAATACATGGAATCAAAGGAAATAAAATTATTCAACAACTACACACTAAGGATTAAGACCAAAAATAATTGATTTTGGATGGATAGATCATGAACAATGGAATGAAGAAAGCATGAACATAAGAAAGTAATATTACTTGGTTTCATCACATGTGAAGTCTTTAAATGAAAAGCTTTGAGGAAAAATGTTTTTGAAGGACGGTACTATGTTATGACCCAATAGGGGCATATATATGGCTAAATGTATATAATATGATCCCAAGGGGGGGAATATAGGGTCCTAAATGTACATGTAATGTGTAAATACATATGTAATAGGGTCGGCCTAGTGATAAAGGGGCCTCATGTGCAAGTGTGAATATATATATATATATATATATATATATATATATATAAGAGATAATGTATTCATTATTTAGAGGTGAATTGGGAAGTATGAAAGGTAATTGGTTATTTGGAGGGGGTTCCCCTATTCTTTAAGGATTTATTGTGTAACTTATCTATATTGGAGTTGTGCTCCATGTTGAAATTCTGTACATGGTGTGTACTTCTGTTATTTTTTTTATATTTTGAGCATTTTGGATCATAAAAGCATTCGACAAAACCTAACATGATCAAACTAAACATGTGATTTTTTAATACGAGAAGGTTTTGCAGCTAAAAAATAAGTCGAGGAAAAAATCTCTTAAGGAGAAAAATTGGGATCCTTAAAAAAGATAAAGAAAGCCAAATTTCTAAACTTTTATCCATGACTGTGGGAGTCCCGAAAATCTTTGAGATCCTCTCAATTTTGCAGTGAAATTTTACATCAAAGATGTAATATACCATTTCATTATTGTTAGAATGTGATTGGTCCCTGGTGAAGTATGTTTTGAATTTAATATCTAGTGAGAATGCAAAAATACGTATTCACGAGTATGATCACAAAGAAACTTAGATGCTTACATCCATATTTTCTTTTAATGCAATGAAGCTCAAGTTTTTTTTACATAGTTATATATGTGGTGTAGCCTCTATTCTTCAAAATCCAACTACCTTTAGCAAGGGAATGATCCCAGGTAATTTTATACCAAAATCCCTACTTGAAGACACATGAGGCGTTATATTTGAGATATTTACACCAAGGTTGCAAAGTTGATATTTGGTTAGTTGGTGATACCCTACTTTATTTCATAGATAGGAAGGCTCCATTCCTAGGCACCAACATTGAGTAGTATGTATTAGTTTTAAACTATTAATTTGTTGAAACACTAGTTTACAACCAGGCAAGATAAAAAAACAATGCAATTGTTTACTCAATTCTAAATTATAATTTTATGGTTTTAGAAAATCCTTCGTCTTATTGGATTGTGGAGCTATCAAAGAAATTGTGAAAATGTGTGGCAAGGAAGAAGTGTGGGAAATGACTAAGCTTCATGATGCAAACCTGCCCTCGATGGCACGGTCGCCTTCACCAGGACCTTCAACGACTCGGCCCGAAGAGTCGGTGCTCTCCCAACTCCCCTCGGGAGCCTTTGTTCCCACAGGATACTCTTTCTCCGAACACTCTTCGCATATCGGAAGATCGGATCTCGCGATATCGCGAGACTTGCACCACTGCCTTCGGACTATCGAACGCCGAAAGCCCAATCCCCGATGGTCAACGGTCAACCTCGGGGTATCGCTACTCGCGATGTCGAAGACCTGCTTTTCCAAACTCCGAGTTCCGAGCACGCGATGCCACGTGCTGTGTTCCACACAATCTCCGTGGGACCCGTCGCAACTCGCGTCCTCGCTATTTCTCCGTGCTCTTCTCGACTTTGCGAACACCGAAGTGCCGAGTCCCGACTCTTGGGAATCTCGTGTCACCTGTCCCACCGACGATAGACGGTTCCTATTTAAATCGGGGGATCGCACTTCGCGATTTCTTCGTGCATATACTCGTGCATCCGCCAACCCCGAATTGCCGAAATGCAATGGCCAACAGGCTCCTCCGTGTGCCTGCGAGTTACTTCCCTTGCAGCTCCTCCGCGATTCTGACGGTCTGCGGGATTTCGGGACCCTCCACGATCAACTCAATTCGTCGATCCTCTTCCTCTTGAGAGTCCTCTGCTTCGTCACCTTGTCCAAGGCAACTGAAGACAAATGCGCTATCCCTCCTGAGTTTTGTTCCTCTGACTCCTTCAGAGAAATTTCACGCACTTGGCTCACTCTTCAACCTTCAACCACTCTCCAAGTGTTGAAGTTCTTCCGGGTCCTGTGCATTCACGCTTGTGACAGCCTCGACCCTTCTCTTCTCAGCCTTGCTACTGAGACTTCACATCCAACCTACACTCAACTGCATGGTTCGAACAACCAAGCCGACTCAAGGCAAAAGAGAACAAAAGTTCAACTACTTAGCCTCCTCGACGCACTCTATGCGGAGGTATTCGACTGCACTCGATGCAGGAATCTCCTGGCCTAAGCAGAGAAACAATTGAAACTCATTCCTTCATTCTCTCAGGTTTCAAACCTGATATGCAATCACATAAGCAGCATATAATAGATAAGCATAAAAGGAAGCAAACATGCAAAGTCACAATATCAACAACACACAGAGATCAAACACATCCATGGGATTGAATCAGGGATTTTCCTATTAATTCAATATATGTACATGGAGGTTTCTTCACAAGCTCTCTGCGCTGCTCTCCCTCTTCTTCTTGCTAATGATGAAGTCTAAATGTGAATAATCAATCAACAACACAACGGAGGGTGCCTATATTCCGTTTTCCCTCTCGAAAGCTAAACTGTCTAATCTACAATAAATTTCTATCTAACAGCCTTAATAGTATTTAATGCCTTCCTATCTATAACATAATACAAGTGCGCCCGGCTTTGAATGTCTTTTGTTAAACGGCGGCRCAACAATCACCCAAGTAGAATTCAAAATTTGGGGTTCGCTGGCTTGTCCAACTGTATGTTCTCTTCCCACGCTTTGGCTCGCTTGATAGGTGAGCGATGCTCCTGCATCATACTCCTCAGCTCGAAAGATTTCATGGGCTCCTGCTCATGAGCTCTTGTACAGTCTGCCCATGTTTCTGTATCACGGCCTCTGGTTCCCAGCTGGCATCCTCCACTGGGTGGTTCTTCCATTTCACCAGGTATTCCTCCTGGTCTTCCTGCTTATTCTCTTGTCCAATATGCACTCCATTTCAGGCTTCTGTGCAACTGGAAACTGCTTCTGCCACTGGACCACTGGTTCCTCAACGTTTCCAGCTCCTGCATCTTCGATTTTATATGGGTATAAATCCAAAATGTTAAAAATCGGAGATATCCCGATGTCCTCTGGCAACTCAAGCTCATATGCATTCTCGCCAAATTTCCTCAGGATTCGGCACGGTCCAATTTTCTTCATATTGAGCTTGTTGTATGTTCCCCTTGGGAATCTTTCTTTCCTCAGGTGCGCCAGAACCATGTCTCCAACTTCGAACTGAAGTTGCCTCTTCCTTTGGTCGGCTCTGCGCTTGTACTCCTGATTCGATTTCTGTAACCGCTGCTTCACCTCCGCGTGAAGTTCCTGCATTGCCTCAGCGAATTCTTCAGCCCTCGCACTGCTAGTCTCAGCCTGTTCTGACTCCCTGAGCTCAGATACTCCTCTCGGCTATGTCCCATACAAAATCTGAAATGGGATCTTACCTGTACTCCGATTCACTGAATCGTTGTACGCAAATTCTGCCTGTGGTAGGATATGATCCCAACTAGTGTGATGCTCCGTCACCAGGCTTCTCAACAGATCCCCCAAGCTTCTGTTGACCACTTCTATCTGACCATCTGTCTGTGGATGGTAAGAAGAATTGAATGCCAAGTCAATCCCCAGCTTCTTCCATAGCGTCCTCCAAAAATGACCTATGAACTTGGTATCCCGATCCGAGACTATGCTTCTTGGCAATCCATGCAATCGCACAATCTCTTTAAAAAACAAGTTGGCGATGTGGGTTGCATCGCTGGTCTTATGACACGGTATGAAATGTGCCATCTTCGAGAACCTGTCCACCACCACGAAGATGGAATCAAATCCTCGTTGCTTTCTCGGTAAACCCAACACAAATTCCATGCTAATGGCTTCCCACGGCCTCTCGGGTATGGGCAACGGCTGATAGAACCCTGTGTTATGCTTTCGGCCCTTAGCATGTTGACATATTCTGCATCAGTCAACAAATCTCTTCACATCTTCCCGCATGCCTGGCCAAAAATATGATTCGCTCAGCTTGGCGAATGTCTTGTCATGTCCAAAATGACCTGCTAAGCCTCCGCTGTGCTTCTCCCTTACCAAATTCTCTCTCATAGAGAAATCCGGAATGCACAATTGATTGCCCTTGAATAGCAATCCATCCTGTATCAAGAAATCTATCCACGGACTCCTGTCTCTAAGAACTGGGTTCTCCGCGGCCTCGTATGCTTCGCCAAAG
>ML780412.1:423234-437277 GCA_009831015.1 Picea engelmannii | reverse complement strand
GCCTTGGGGACACTACAAATATTTTGAAGACACGCATGTTTTGACATTATTTAAACAATCAATATGTAAATAGAGATGAGAATTAGTTCGAATAATTCGATCAAATTTAGCTTGTTCCCTGTTGAGTTGATGTTTGATTGGATTCATTCTGTTGTTGTGATGAATTCTATGGATAAAGTATTTTGGTTAAACAAAGTTTAAATGGATATATTTTAAGAGTTTGGATATGGCCTTATAGGAACTTATAAGGAGGAATTTTAGAATGTTGTTAATACATTTGATTAATGAATTGGACTCCCAAAAATCAATAGGCAAAGGTGAATGGTTATATTTTGAGGCTTGGAATTGTTCACACTAGTTGATGATTGGTGGTTGATAAGCTGTATACATAAAATCACATTGATCATTTTCATTTCCTGTCCATAATTTCACTTTACGTAAATTATAAAGCCCTCATTCTTCCCAAAATCATTTTTATTCCCATGTTTTGTTTAAAAAAAGAAAATGTGATTGTATAGAATCCCTGTAATTTGGAAAAATTGTTAAGATAATATTTTGAAGAGGAACAATGAGCAGTATTAATGAAATCAATAGTTGAGTGAATATGGTGATATAATTATAAAAGTGATCTTAGATTAAGAATTGATATTATTTAGAGCAATAACCATTGTCTCCCTTTCATGCATTACACTTTTCGTTTATTACAAACGCAATCACATCCCATATTTCATTAAAAATCCATGTTCTATATAAAGAAAATTGTATATCTAAGTTGGAAAAATGACCATGATTAATACATGCAAAGTAATGGATTGATTGCATACATGCTAGTGTGTGGAATGATAAGAGCCAATATTTTAAATTTATCTTTAGGCAAGTAATTGATGGTTGATTAGTATTTCTTGTTTCATATTCTGACCTAATTTTTCTTTCATACAATGAGTTTCTTTAGCAGAGGAAGCCATGACAGAGTTGGGGGAAGAGGCAAAAACAATTTTTGGCAAAGAGGAAATTGGATACCTAGGTTCTCCATTCATTTTGATGTTGATCCTCAAGAATTGAATCAACTATTTCAAGTTGGGTTCTTTAACTTAGTGGACCAAGGATTGTTTCAGCCACATCCTATACGAGAAATGCCTCCTTTCCAACCCCTCCCGAGTTTTTCTAATGTCCATGTTCCAGCTCATGTGTCCCTCCAGCCAGAGGTTCCTATCTATGATGGTTGGCAAGATATTGTTCATTCCAATGTAGTTCATCATAATGACTGACCCACTATTTCATTTCCATTTCCACCTCCACCTCCACTCAACCAACATTCCCAACAGATCAATCATGTTTCATCCCCTGTTCAATCCTCTTGTGCAAGCAAAAGACTTAAAACAACCATCCACGAGCCTATGCCAAGCAAGGGTAAAAAAGTGGTCACTCATTCTAAGTCATCAAATGATTCCTCTAAGTCAATCACCTCACATGCCCAAAAAATCAATGAACCTTCTCCAATTCTCAGTGAAGTTCATCCTCAGTTATCTAATCATCCACTCACTGAGATGGCTCATTTAACAAACAAAGCAGGAAGGGAAACAAGCAGTGAGAAGAGGTAGACTGCTTCACAGAGTAAATATGGATTTTGATATTTTATGTTTGTTTCTGGTGGTGAATAGTTTGTTTATGTTTTTACTTTTGGGACAACTTGTTACTATTATCTTCATTTTTGGACAACCAATCAATAATTACTTTTATGGTGAAAAATACATTTTATTTATTTGGTATATATATATGGATTATTTTAGGAGATACAAGGGTATGATAAAAGTGATTGTTTGTGCATATTTATGAGGTGGCATGATTTATTATTTAAAAAAATTATGGAGCAACAAAGAGGAAATCAAACTTAAAAGGACTAAAAGGATTAGGGGTCCCACCTATTGGTTATTATTTAATAAACCCTTTACCTATGATTATTATTATTATCGTCCCTAACTAATATTAAGTCAATTATGACTTAACTAAAGGCAGTTTGAAACTACCACAAATTCTTGTGAGGAAGATAAAAGTTGATCAAAGGAAGGGACACAAAAGAGAGAGAACAAGGAAATAATTTTCTGATAATTTTCTGCTCTTAAAACTTGTGAGATTAATCAATTTCATTCATTCTGAGTTATCATCGAGTCTTAACCTTTTTGTTGATAGCAAGGTCTTATTGAAGATAACATGATTCAAATATTTGAGATACATTATTCAACAACTTATACTAGAAAGGTTGATCATTTTATCTTGGTAGTCTATTTATTCTGACTTGTTCATGAATTAGTTTTCATTACTGATAGGGAATATTTTGCAGAGTCAGTAGATGATACTTTCATTGCTAAGATGATATGGATTTATAGTCTCAGCCTTCACTTGTTGTTAGATCCTTTTTGTATGGTGTCCATCGAAGACTTCTAAATATGATCATGGTCCTTACCCTCGCCTTACCCTCGCAGGGGTTTTAAAGAAAGGTTATGATTGTAACTTGGAGTGAAATTAATAAAATCACTTTGCTGATTTTGATCTCACATGTGCAATCTCTGATATTACTTTCAGATTTGCATTTCATTTATTCTTTAAATCTCAACACAATACATATATTTTTTATTTTATTCTCTTACACAATTTAAATATGAAAAAATACAACATTGGTTCCTTGTACTTATTACTTGAGAATCAATTGATAATTTTTTCTAAGGCTATAAACCCCTTGTGATAATCCCAACTATCTTACCCTAGCCAAGTAAGATTCAAAAATTTTGGAGTGAGGTTCTTCATACATTTTCCTCAACAAAACTCTGCTTATCTTGTGTGTTGCGTGTGGGGTAGCATGGGCACACCCATAGGTTATAGTGGTAGCGGTCAGAATCGACCCTGTGTCACACGAGTACGAGCCCTACCTAGTTGTCGATTCCACCATACACACAAATAAAAATAAAAAATTGTTCCACAAAGGATCGAATTGGGATGGTCAAATCCTTTTACATTTCGAAAATTATGTTCAACACTTAGAAGTTCATATCATCTCGTATCATAAACCATGACAACATCAAGAACAAAGAATCATGTGAATACATTACAAGTTAGAGAAAAGACATTAGTCTTTCCATATTTTTTTTAAGTACAAATCATTTCTAAAGGGCAAGACAATATAATAAACATTAGTATATATAAATATAAATATAAGTAAATAATTAATAATTAAAAGACACATTATAATGAAGAGGCACCTTAATGAAATGACATTTATCTTAGCGAAAAGGCACCCCTGCTTAGGTATATATATGGGGCAGTCATTTGTAATTGCATCATATTGAATCTCTCATATTTTATATATAATATTTTTATCCTAATGGATTTCTTTATTTTATTCCAAGAATTAGGATATTCCATGGGTGTGGTTGATCCCCAGACATGTACTATGGGACGTCATTCCTAGAGGAGAAGCTTACTGCCATGCACAATGACTTCCAAGCTTCCATAACCCAATAACTCGAGACTATGATGAAACTCCTCAAGAAAAAGCATGTTGAGCACAACCCTGCTAACCTGCAATATTCCCAGTATGAGCATACTCAGTCGTCCCACTCCCCTTGGGGTTCTACACACTCTTGGAACAAGGCGCCCAAAGTTGAAATGCATAAATTTGATGTATCCAACCCAACATGGTGGGTGTCTCAAATGGAACAATATTTCTCTCTCCATAATATTACAGATGATGAGACCAAACTCCAGGTAGGGGTTCTATACCTAGATCAAGAATGATGGTAGTGGTGGAAGTGGCATAAGAAATGGTATCCCAAACTCCCCACTTGGAACATGTTCACCAAAGCAGTTTGTGCTTGTTTTGATCGAGAATCTTATTTTTTGGGAAATCTCACTAAGCTGCGCCAAACTAGATGGGTATCAAACTTCATCACAACGTTGGAACAATTGACTATCAAAACTAAGGGCTTATCTAATGAATTTTACCTTGAATGTTTTTTCAGTGGCTTAAAGGAAGCCATCAAGGCTCATGTGAGCATGCATCAACATATTACCTAGTTGCAGGCATGCCAATTAACACGAGAAGTAGAGACCATCCTTCAGGATCCACCCTTGAAGGATATATTTACCAACTATCCTTGCCCTAGGGCTCACCCAACTCCAACACAAACCTTGAAGGTCCAAAAGGTCTCTCCCACAGAAATGGTGGAGCGTCACAAGCAAGGAATTTGCTATTACTCTGATGAAAAGTACTCGTCGGGACATAAATGTAGGGAATTTTTTCTTCTTCCAGATTGATGCAACAACTTCCTCTTCCTATGAATACATACCATAAAATTAGACTCCTAACCTAGAGGATTCTCAACCCAGTGTTCACGCAGAAGATTTCATTGCTAACCCTGTGGAACCAAAGGAACCTATCATATCTCTTCATGTCCTCTCAGGTATTTCTGCCCCATAGACATTGAAGGTCAAGGGCTACATCAAACATAGGCCAATTTTTGTGTTGATTGATAGTGGTAGCATCCATAATTTCATTCACCGCAGACTTTCCGAGGAGACCCATTGTTTTGTTCGCCCTATTTCTAATTTTCAAATCCTCATTGCTAATGGTGGTACGATGAAGTGTGGGGGCCATTGTGAGAATTCCAAACTCCAAATGGGTGATTATTATTTGAAAACCCACATGTTCTCTATTTCCATGGGTGGTTGTGATATTGTCTTGGGCGTGGAATGACTTTGCACTCTGGGACCAATCACTATGTATTATCAAGAATTATATATAATCTTCCACCAAGAGGCTCACACCTATACCCTTTGAGGTCTCCAAGCAGGCTCCCCTGATGTAGCACACCTTTTCTGTCACCTTGTTTAATCGCTCTTAAAAGAAAAATTATAACACCACTTTGCACATAACTCATACAGGTATTATAAATCTCATGCATTTAAACAAATAAACACATTCTACACAGAGTATTCATATGAGTTATTGCCATAATTAACAGTCCATATCATTTCATACTAATTCATATACACAACAGAAATCATGATATCATAAGTAGTAGAGTCATGCAAAACATGATTTAAAACATAATCAAATACTTATCTTTTAACAATGGTAGAATCCACCAACCAAGTGCAGGCCTTCCACGAACCTCCCAGCCTTAGACCACACTGCTCATCAACTCAGCAGTGGTTCACCCCCGAGCTGGGACTAAGCTCCACCCTGAGACAAGGAAATCTAGGCTAGGCTGAGGTTACAGGAAAACAACACACAACCACAAGGAAGGGATTATCTCCAAGGAACCTCCCACGCTCATTGCCCACAGACCCTCATTCCCCACATGCCTGTTCCACCCCAGGAGTATACACCTTCTCTGTCACCTGGATAGTCCTTCGGCTGCTAATCTCCCTTGCCTTGGGTTACAGGAATAGGTCGGACCGGAAGTGTCCGGGCTCTATGGCAGCTACAAGGTTCCTTCCAGGAGTTCTCTCCTTCCTCTGCGCACTCTCTCACCTGGAGGGAGTCGCTCACATGACCAACAACCTATTCTTCCAACTTCAACCACTTCTCTCACCTGGAGAGAGTGTTGTACAAACTGGCCAAAAAGCCACACAGGAACAAACAATACATGTCCACCACAATCCATGGGAATCCAGACACGAACACCCCAGGGTAGCTCCAGACAGGTGCAATAGTATAACCAGGCTTAGCAGGGACGAGACACTTTTGTTTCCTCAATTTGGCAACACGGAATAGACTCACACTCTGGATTCTCAGTGATGCATGATGAGTCATCCACGCAGGGGTCGATTAAAACTCCAGGGTTTAGAACAGAGAAGGGGTGTACCAGCTTTCCAGAACAAACACAGACTCTTTCCCCAAAATCCACACAGGCTTCCCATTCAGGGAATGTACACACGGGTTTTCTCAAAGCCAGACACAGGCTTTTTGAATCACAGGGACACACGAAGGTTCTCTACAGGAGTCGGGTTGGTAGTACTATCCCGAGCTCTGTACGCGGTCAGATGATCGGGTAGAATGGGGAAGGAGGAACTTTTCTCACGACTCACCCTAGCCATTTATTCACATGCATCAGGGTTGACACTTGTCACCCATGGAACTGCATGCGTTCCACCAGCACGCATCACCCTTGTATGTCCTCCCTTGCCAAAACTTAGGATAAAACACAAAATGCACATGTCTTTTTGGAATAATATTAAAATATTATTCCCAGGCTTAAGCCCCATAGGCTTAGCCCCTAGGCTCAACACTTAGCCCCTTTTCCACCTTCCAGCCCCTAATTCCTTGCCCACTCTGTGGATGCTTAGTCCCCCTTCACTCATTCATCGTGGTCGGTCTGCACCTTGCGGTGTTTATATTTTATTAAATGTTCTGCATACATACAAGTACAACAACATGCTCCTGGACTTCAACACTTAGGCTCCCTGGCCTAACAAACACATAAGTCTCCAGCTTATAAGAACTTGGCTCACCAGCCTATAAAACATAATTACAATCCCTTTCAAAACATGGTTTACAATGGGGCTCGGCCTTGGGGACACTACAATACCCCTCCCCTTATTTTTTCACTGTCCTCAGTGCAACTTACACTGTCTCTGCAAGCCTTTCAAAATCTTCAAAAAGATGCGGGTACTCTGCCCGCATAACATCTGCATGCTCCCATGTCGCGTCCTCAGGACCGTACCAGGTCCATTAGACCTTTACAAGCTCTATGGCTCGATTCCGGAGTTGTTTGCTTTTCCTGTCCAATATGTGCACATGATGCACTTGTAGGATGCCTTCTGGTTCCACCTGAATCACATCCCAATCGATAACATGATTAGCATCAGGTACATATTTCTTAAGCAGTGAAACATGAAACACATTATGCATAGTCATAGATGCAGGTAGTGCAAGCATGTATGCAACCGGCCCAATCCTTTCTAGGATCTGAAATGGCCCACAAAATCTTACTGCCAACTTGGTGCAACTTCCCAGCTTTAGGGAACTCCTGTTAGTTTTCACTTTCAGGAAAACATGGTCACCCACTTTGAATTCTCTATGGGTTCAGTTACTATCAACGTAACTTTTCTGCCTGTCCTGGGCAGCTTTTAGATTATGTTTAATTTTTATCATTTGATCTTCCATCTCTTTGAGCAGCTCAGGCCCAACTACTACTCTATCAGCTGGATTATCCCAGCTCACTGGAGTGTTTCACTTTCTTCCATAAAGCGCTTCGAATGGGCTCATCTTCAATGATGCATGATACCCATTATTGTAGGCAAATTCTACCAAATGGAGGTAGTCTTCCCACCTTGATGGTTTATCCATCACATACATTCTCAACATGTCTTCTATTACTCTTTTCACTCTCTCTGTCTGTCCATCAGACTTGGGATGATACGTTGTGCTAAAGTTCAGATTAGTTCCGAATCCTTTGAACAATCCTTTCCAGAAATTCGAAGTGAATTTCAGGTCTCTATCAGACACAATTGTCTTAGGAATTCCATGCAAGTGTGCAACTTCTTTTAAGAAGATATCAGCAACATCTGCTGCTCTGTGGGTGGTTTTCAGTGGAATAAAATGGGCAGCTTTAGTAAGCTTGTCCACCACCACCATGATCGAATCATGCTGCTTGCTTGTTCTGGGCAATCCTGTGATAAAATCCATTGTTACCACGTCCCATTTCCATTCAGGAATAGGTAAAGGCTGTAGCAACCCTGCTGGGTGCCTATGCTCAGCCTTAACCTTCTGGCACTCCATACATCTGGCGATGTATCCAACGATTTGTTTCTTCAAAACCGGCCAAAAGTAATGGCTTTTGACTGCTGCCATATTCTTTTGATATCCAGGATGTCCATCATAAGTCATGTTATGCATCTCCTTTAGAATTGCCAGCTTCAATTCTTGGACATTGGGTACATACACTCTATTTTTATACAGAAGTAAGCCATCAGTTCCCAAGGTGTAACTTTCCTTGGTTTGTGGTCTCTCACGCTACTGTAGCTTTGCTACTAGACCTCTATACTGCAAATCAACATTGGCAGCTTCCAAAATTCTGTCTTTAATCTCAGTCTAGTACATGCTAATGGCTGTAGCATGTAATTCGTGCACTTTTTTACTGAGTGCATTAGCCACCTTATTTTCTTTCCCTTTGATATGCTTGATATCAAAGTCATATTCTCATAGAAACTCCAGCCATTTGATTTGCCTGGGATTTAAGGTCGGTTGATCAAATAAATACTTCAGACCGTTATGGTCTGTTCTCAACTCGAATCTCTTGCCCATGAGGTAATGTTTCCATTTCCTCAAGGCATGGATGATTGCTGCCAGCTCTAAATCATGAGTGGCATAATTCTTCTCATGCTCCTTCAACTTTTGGGATTCATAACAAACTACAAATCCTTCTTGGCTGAGAACTCCTCCCAGCCCCTCCTTACACACATTTGTGCACACTACGTAATCCTTATTTGGATCTGCAATATTCAGGATCAGAGCACTAGTTAGCAGCTGCTTCAATCGCTGGAAGCTGCTCTCACATTCTTCAGTCCACTGGAACTTCTTCTCCTTCCTTTGCAAGGAAGTGATAGAATGAGCTATCTTTGAGAATCCGGCTATGAACCTCCTATAATATCCCGCTAGACCCATAAAAGATCTAACTTCTGCCACATTCCTTGGCGCTGGCCATTCTCAAATGGCCTGTACCTTCTCATGATCCACAACGATCCCTTCTTCAGATATAATGTGTCCCAAGTAATGGATCTGCCTTTGGTAAAAAGAGCACTTGCTCAGTTTTGCGTACAACTGGTGTTCTCTCAACACCTGCAGCACCATTCTCAGGTGTTTCTCATGTTCTTCCTCTGTCTTGGAATACACCAAGACGTCGTCCAGGAAGACTATGACAAACTTGTCCAAATAATTTCTGAACACTCCATTCATTAAGCACATGAAAACAACAGGCGTGTTGGACAGCCCAAACGGCACCACCGTGAACTCATAATAACCGTACCTTGTTCTAAAGGCGGTCTTGCTAATGTCCTCATCCTTTATTCTCACTTGGTGATATCCAGATATGAGATCTATTTTTGAAAATATTTTTGCATCCTTCAACTGATCAAAAAGATCATCAATCCTTGGAAGAGGATACTTGTTCTTGACAATAACCTTATTCAACTGCCGAAAATCAATGCATAGCCTCAACGTCCCATCTTTCTTCTTCACGAATAGGATCGGGGCTCCCCACAGTGACACACTGGGGCGAATGTAACCTTTCTTTAGTAGCTCTTCGAGCTACAATTGCAACTCTTTCAGCTTTGGTGTACTCATTCTATAAGGAGCCTTTGAAACTGGAGTTGTTCCAGGCATCAAATTTATAGAATCAAATCTGGAAGATCATGAGGTAGTCTAGGTACCTCCTGAAATACATCCTTGAACTCCTTGAGTACCTCATGATCTTCCAGATTTGATACTACATCTCGGGATGCTTCTTCCACCCGAGCTACAAATAATTGACAGCCTTTCCGGTAACATTTCTTTAGCTGCATGGCTGAGATTTCCCTCATAGCCACGGCTCTGGGAATTCCTTGGACTGTTACCTAATTTCCCTCTTCGTCCAGACATGTAAATCTCTTGTTACGACAATCCAAAAGGGCATGGTGCTGGTCCAACCAGTCCATCCCAATTAAGCAATCGTATGAGCCTAAAGGCAGAATGTTCAATTCAGCCTTAGTTCTCATTCCTTTCATGTCCACTAAACATGACTTAACTAATTCAGTGACCTTCCTATTGGTCCCTGTGGCCAACTGCACTAACCAAGACTTCTCATGTTTTCTTCTCATTAGATGCAAACTTTCCACCACTCTAGGATCTACATAACTATGTCTAGCCCCTGAATCAATTAAAATAACAAGTGGTCGGTTGTTAATTGTACCTTCCAATTCAATCATGTGCGATTGAAATTATGCTTGCTTGTTGTCCAGGGATGCGTAGATCATCGGCATTCTACTGCCCATATCCTCCACTGTTTCAGCTTGCTGAACAATATGGATAGTTCTTGCTTTGTCTTTTCTGTGGGGGCAGTCTCTGTACCTATGATTCCCTTTACAACCACAACACTCCATAGGTGGAGGCCTTGGCATCTACTCACTTCCTTCAACTTTCCTAGGGTCTCTAAAGGATGACTGTTCCCCAGGGCCATTCTTGAAAAAGGGAGGCTTGTTTCCCTTCTGCCTCTGTTCCTTCTTAATCCTCTTCTGGTCATCCCAAGCCTTCTGAAAGGTAGGCTTTTCTCTTTGCTGTTCGTATAGACATTTCTCCCTTCTTATGGTTTCTTCCATGGTCTTAGGATCATCATATTGAATCTTCTCACCAATGGAAGGTGGTATTCCACTCAGATACCTTTGAATCTTGACAGCCTCGTCTTTGATGAATGGAACATACTTCAGTAGTTCCAAAAAACTTCATTCATACTCATCAATGGTCATACTTCCCAACTTGAGTTCGAAGAACTCCTTCATATTTCTATCATAGTATCTTTTAGTTAGGTATTTCTTCTCGAAATACCTCTTAAATTCCTTCCAAGTGACTTCTTTCTCTCGGATGTGCTGCACCTGCACAAACTGATCCCACCACATGGATGCTTTTCCTTTCAGTTGGTACATTGCGATTCTTCCTTCTGCACGGGCAGAATAATTCTGTAGTTGGAAGTATTTCTTCATGCCAAGCAACCATGTCTCAACATCTTCCTCCTTCTTATGTTCTCCATCGAATGTTGGAGGCTTAATCTTGTTCATCTCTCCTTTCAATTCCTCCTTTCTAGATTTTTGATGTTTTCTGGTAGGGGATGGGCTTGAACTACTGTGTGTCTCCCTATCAGAATGCTTCGGGGAGAGATGGTAATGTCTGTTACCACTCCTTGATCTTCTTCTCCTCTCAGGGGTTCTGACACTTCTTGATCTGCTTGTGTCACTTCCTTTTTCCAAATTCTTTTCTATTCTTTCTAGGCTCTTCAACATTTTTAAGTTGAATTCACCCTGCTGATCACTGATTTTTAGGAGTTTTCGGCTATCAGCTAGGCGAGCCTGGGCATCTTTCTGCAATTTTTCGATGAGTTACATCATATGTTCTTCTTTATCCATCTCTTTTCCATTCCCATTAGAGTTTGTTCCTTCGACTCCCAGGTTGACATCCCTTCCTACCCTTTCACCCTCTGTTTCAGAGGCCATCTGCACCTTTTCCCTCTCCATACTCGACGTTGGTTAACTGGAATCCTGAGCTCCGTTGAACTTTGCACACGCACTGTGCAATTCAATTTGAAGTTTGTTAGGCCATTAAAACCTCTCAAACGATCCACAACATTTATAAACCAATATGAACAAGAACAAAAGACGTTTCGATCCAAATAAGTTTTCTGAGCTCTCGTTGGGCTCTGCAAATTTCGGGACTTCGGAACTTCAGAATCTTGGTCCGCGAAGATCCAACAGTTAAATATGCATAACCAAAGTCACCCTTTTGCAGCTCACGATCTCGCGAGTTCATGAGTCGAAGACCCTGGACTCATTTCCTCTAATCGTCGATACCCAAGATGCGACACGGGTATGGCTCCCTCCTTGCTAGCATATGCTACGCATGACCGTAGTCTAGGGCTAAGTGCTAGCACTCTTCGCTACTCACACCTTCGTGAGTTGTGGCATCCAAACTTGGTACCCCCTTTTCACGAAACCCCGAGAAGAGATGTTGACTTTTCTCCTCTCGTTTTCGCTACTTCGCGACTTCGCGAGTCTCAATGTCGAGCTCCCATGCCCTTATCTCGCGAGTTCCCAAAATTGTGAGTTACTTTATTCTCCGGGCCCACATCACAACTGTCGTCCTTCACCACCATGGCATGTGGTATGTTCAGGAGGGTTGACGTTTCTTTTAATGACATCATCGGGTCCCACCACTCTCGCCTGTCTCCTCGACTCACTGGCACGTGGTACATCTCCATGTGTCCACGTCCATTCCTAGAAAAATCCCACGGTCAGATCTTTCTCAGATCTACAACATCAATCACATCGCGCCCCTTTAAGTGGAGTACAGGTGGCAGAGGGGGCCCTATTTCACACGCCACCCTATTCTGGACCACCCCCCCCCCCACGGCTAAAGGTAGAGCAGCAAGGGGGATCCGGAATGAAACCTCAGCCGTAGATCTGGGCGGGTGGACTCTGGCCATCCAGATATGCTCGCTACTTACCTTAATCCGCATTTGTGCCCCAACTTAAAGCCGACATCTCTTCCTCACATATAATGGTCGTCACAGACTCTGAGATCCTCCGAAAGAATCTCGTCCGTTCATCGGGTTTATCATCACGAGAGTCTGAACTCTCGATCACGGGACTCCCAAAATCTCGATCCCTGGTTTCTCGATGCAGTTAATCTCTCGACACGTAACCTCCATCCATTGGATGGTTTAGATCTATCCTGGGGTTTTCACCATGAAAAATATCGAGCCTTCGTCATCAGGATTCCCGATTCCGCGATTCACGATTTCCCGAAATGGGTAATCTCATGACACGTGGACTCCGTAGTTCGGACGGTCTAGATCTATTTCGAGGATTTCGCCCCTATTCACTGGGGTTTTAACCCTCGAATAAATCCTGACAGATCCAACGACTGTCGGGTTTTCCAGCCGAGATCTGACGGCTCAGACGGTTCCTAACTAACTCGAGATTTCGCGTATCGTGATTTCCACACTCCTGTGCAATTCCAAAGGGATTTAAACCCCATGCACAATTTCTAGATCTAACGGTCATGAGGGCTCACCTTCCCTCCTGAACAAATCCTAAAGGTTCTACACTTCCGGTGTGGAGTTCTCTCTCCCTATGGACTTATACCACACTGGCTGTGGTTTCATAACGCCGCTATACCTCCCGAGCTTTAAAATTTTGTCAAGTAACTCCTTGACACTTTGGAGAAAATCAGGGTCTGAAATTGGCCTTCCAGACCAAATTTCCCATCGCATTCTCGGTCCAAAGACCGCTCTACTGGCCCATCTAGGCTCAGTGTCGAAACCTTGGCTCTGATACCAAACTGTAGCACACCTTTTCTGTCACCTTGTTTAATCGCTCTTAAAAGAAAACTTATAACACCACTTTGCACATAACTCATACAGGTATTATAAATCTCATGCATTTAAACAAATAAACACATTCTACACAGAGTATTCATATGAGTTACTGCCATAATTAACAGTCCATAGCATTTCATACTAATTCATATACACAACGAAAATCATGATATCATAAGCATTAGAGTCATGCAAAACATGATTTAAAACATATTCAGATACTTATCTTTTAACARTGGTAGAATCCACCAACCAAGTGCAGGCCTTCCACGAACCTCCCAGCCTTAGACCGCACTGCTCATCAACTCAGCAGTGGGTCACCCCCGAGCTGGGACTAAGCTCCATCCCGAGACAAGGAAATCTAGGCTAGGCTGAGGTTACAGGAAAACAACACACAACCACAAGGAAGGGATTCTCTCCAAGGAACTTCCCACGCTCACTGCCCACATACCCTCATTCCCCACATGCCTATTCCACCCCAGTAGTATACACCTTCTTTGTCACTTGGACAGTCCTTCGGCTGCTAATCTCCCTTGCCTTGGGTTACAGGAACAGGCCAGACCGGAAGTCTCCGGGCTCTATGGCAGCTACAAGGTTCCTTCCAGGAGTTCTCTCCTTCCTCTGCGCACTCTCTCACCTGGAGGGAGTCGCTCACAGGCCCAACAACCTATTCTTCCAACTTCAACCACCTCTCTCACCTGGAGAGAGTGTTGTACAAACTGGCCAACAAGCCACACGGGAACAAACAATACATGTCCACCACAATCCATGGGAATCCAGACACGAACACCCCAGGGCAGCTCCAGACAGGTGCAATAGTATAACCGGGCTTAGCAGGGGCGAGACACTTCTGTTTCCTCAATTTGGCAACACATAATAGACTCACACTCTGGATTCTCAGTGATGCGTGATGAGTCATCCA
>ML780412.1:412484-422926 GCA_009831015.1 Picea engelmannii | reverse complement strand
CTCACCAGCCTATAAAACATAATTACAATCCCTTTCAAAACATGGTTTACAACGGGGCTCGGCGTTGGGGACACTACACCTGAAATCATCATCTCTCATATGATGGAAAAAATGTTGAAGAAATGCCACCATGGGGTGATTTCTCAATTTCATGCCATCCAGATCACTGATCAGGCCTCTTCGGTAGTTCCTCCTAGCCTACAATTAATATTGGAAAAAATACCCCAAGGTATTTAAGGTTCCCATAACCTTACCTCCCTCTAGGGGTGAGCATGATCATAGAATCCCTCTCCTTCCTGGAAGTCAACCCCCCAATGTACGCCCCTATCGATACCCATTTTCTCAAAAAATGAAAAAGAAAAGACGGTACATGAATTTCTAGAGATGGGGGTAATTCTCCCTAGTACCATCCCATACTCTTCCCATGTAGTGATGCTCTTAAATAAAGAAGGTACTTGGCACATGTGTCCCGAATTTTGTGCCCTGAATAAATTGACTATCAAAGATAAGTTTCCCATTCATGCCATTGATGATCTATTGGATGAACTCCAGGGTGCTTGTGTCTTCACCAAATTAGACCTTTGCTCTGGATACCACCAAATCTGGATGAAGGAGAAATATATTCTAAAGACTTGTTTCAAAACTCATGAAGGTCATTATGATTTCTTGGTCATGCCTTTTGGCCTTTGCAGTGCCCCATCCACCTTCCAAAGTCTCATGAATAAAATATTGAAACCTTAGCTTTGGAAGTTTGTCATGGTTTTATTTGATGACATTATCATTTACAATCACACTTGGGATAGACACCTTTTGTGTGTGGACAAAGTCCTTCAATTTCTCCAGGACCACCAATTGTTTGTCAAAAATCCCAAATGTTCCTTTTGAGCTAGCGAAGTGGAATACTTGGGACATGTTGTGGGTAGAGAATGGGTAAAAGTAGACCCGAAAAAGATACAATATATGAAGGAGTGACCATGACCCATGACCTTAAAGTGCCTAAGAGGTTTCCTAGGTGTCACAAGATATTATAGGAAGTTTGTACACCATTATGGAAATATTGCTAAGCCCTTGACTAACCTTCTGAAGAAAAATACATTTCATTGGACACCTATTGTTGAACAAGCCTTGACAGATTTAAAGCGAGCCATGTGCACTACTCCTATCTTAGAAGCTCTTGAGTTCACTAAAACCTTTGTGGTAGAATCAGATGCGTCTGGCACTGGCATAGGTGCAATACTCAGACAATATGGTCGACCACTGGCCTTTACTAGCCAAGTGTTGAGTGTCCACAATTTGGGAAGATCTACGTATTAAAAAGAAATGATGGCCATTATTCATGCAGTGCACACCTGACGACCATATCTTTTAAGTATTCATTTTCAGATCAAAATAGATCACCATACTCTGAAGTATTTTTTGGAGAAACGATTATCCTCCCCAGAACAAAACAAGTGGCTGACCAAAATGTTGGGTTATGATTATGAAATCATATATAAAAAGGGAAAAAAATATATATTAGTTGATGAATTGTTAAGAAAACATGAGGGGGAAGGATCCCTCTTTGCCTTATCCTTACCGCTCCCTGATTGGATTGAATAAGTAAGAGAAGAGTGGCTAACACACCTGAGTATGTCTAGGTTAATTCAACGCCTTCAGGAGGACCCTAATCCTCCCATCAACTACACTTGGCAAGACAATATTCTAAGATATAAATATCACCTGGTTCTATCGCCCGCTTCAACACTCAAGCCAAGGATATTAAATGAGTTGCACTAATCGGCTATTGCAAGTCACTCGGGCTTCCAAAAGACCTATGCTAGTGCCCATCGTTCACTTTTCTGGGAAAGCATGAAGAAGGATATCCTTCAATTTGTCACTAAATGTGAGGTGTGCCAATGTAATAAAGGGGAAATCATCAAGCCTCCAGGAGCTCTCCAACCCCTACCCATTCCAACTTCTATGTGGATGAACATCTCCATGGACTTTATAGTGGGCTTCCCGAAAGCTGGGAACAAGTCTATCATCATGGTGGTGGTTGATCACCTCTCCAAGTATGCTCATTTTTTTTCATTACCCCATCCTTTCACACCGGAACTAGTAGCACACGTTTTCCTGGACTATATTTTCAAGTTATATGGCATGCCCACCTCTATTGTATCTGATCATGACCCAACTTTCACCAACACATTTTGGCAAGGGATGTTTAAATTGTACGACACCCAACTGAATATGAGCACTGCCTATCATCCCCAGTCTCATGGAAAAATGAAAGTGGTCAACAAATGTTTGGAAACCTACTTGAGGTGTTTTTCTTCGGACAAACAACACCAGTGGGTGCAATGGATTTCCTTGGAAAAATGGTGGTACAATACTTTATATCATACAACCACTAAAATGACCTCATATGAAGCAGTGAATGGCCAATGACCACCTTCAATCACTACCTATCTTCCAAGCACATCAAAGGTCCAATATATTGATACACTGTTGCAAGGCTGAACAACCACTCTAGTGGATCTAAAGGATAACCTCCACATGGCCCAAAATCACATGAATCAACAAGCAAAACAACATTGTTCAGAAAATGTTTTTCAGGAAGGCGATTAGGTGTTTCTCCGGCTCCAACCTTACAAACAAACATCTCTCAAAGATCAAGGACATCACAAGTTTGCCCCCAATTTTTACGGGCCCTACCAGAGCACCAAGTATATTGGTTTAGTGGAATATAAATTGGCACTTCCAGCCACTTCCAAAATCCATCCAGTATTCCATGTTTCTTGTTTGAAGAAAGTGGTGAGACAAAACTGCAGGGTCCAAACCATCCTTCTAGAATTAGATAAAGAAGGCTCCCTTTGGCTCCAACCAAAAGAAGTCATCAATAAACATGAATGTCAATTGCATGGCCAAAATATCAAGGAAGTGTTGATCAAATGGAAGAACACATAACTAGAGGATGTGAGTTGGGAACCATTGGCCATACTCCAATAGTTTCTGTATCTCCAGCCTTGAGGACAAGGCTGGTTTTGAAGGGGGATGGAACACTAGGATCTGATCCTAACCCCTCTTCATGGGTCATTAGTTAGTATGATATGTTTTCTATGTACTAAAGGCCAACATTAGTTAATAAGGCCTAATAAATAAAGGAGAATAAGTCAATGTAAGAAGACCTAATAGAAGCTTCCGCTTCTAGAAAGATCTTCCTCTATAAGTTTCCTTAGAAGGTAGAATTGGTATAAATAAGAGTAGGAGGTATTGGATATTTTCGTATTGGATATTATTGTAATAAATCTCTTCTCTGCCGGAGGTTTCCCCCTCGAAGAGGCAAGTGAACATTGCTATCTCTAATAAAGGTGCTCTTTTTGGTGTTATTCTGGTATTGTTCTAGCTATAATATTGTTGTTCCATAACTTCTTGCTAAATATTTATGTTCCACATATTATTATTCATCTCATATATTGTATTCCCATAGTTTCTAATGCATTTGGGGATTTGCGTGACCTCATGGAAAATGAAGTGGAAATGCTAGATGCATCTTATAGATGAATGGGATGCCTTGGAATGTCTAGGGCCATAATTAACTCAACAGAAATCACATTGTATACCAACTGTTGACCTCCTTGCATAGGAGAGAGATTATTTATTTGTAAGAAGTTAAAATCATGGGTTTTATGATTTGTATTACCCTGCCAAGTTTTGGTTGAGAGATAGGTTCCTTTATTTTGAGAATACCAAAGAAAAAGGGGGGGTCACAATCCTTTTGTCTCTTTAGTTGGATAACAATGTTTTGGGTGGTCTATGGACACCACCATATCATGTGGATTCCTTTTAATGTAGATATCATGCTTCTTGTCTTGGATAAAATCCACACATCCAATGATATCATAAATGATGCAAAATTTTGGTGTTGTGTGATTGATGACCTCCATGATGCTTCTTGGCCCATCTATAGTGACGTTTAACATAGTGTAATCTCAAGAATACCAAGAGGAGGCACTTCCATTGTGCCTCCTCATTAGAGAGAAAGTAGATTGGCTTGTCCTAAAAATTTTCTATGGGATTTTTGACCCTAATCATTAAGAGGTGGAAGGATTCATACGAGCTCTAGTTTAATTGGAAAAACGTTTCCAAAGACACCGAGTGTATTTACTAATAACAAGATAGGGATATCCTTTCTAAGAAGAACTCCTCCTTTTTTTTTTCTCTATAAGGGTCATCCAATCCATGTGGAAGGAAAAAATACTCTTTTTGACCATCAGTCTAACTAATTATCTATCTCCTTGTGAGATGACATGATAGGCATCAGGGCTCAAACTTGTTAAATCCTCACTCTATCCCACCTTAAAAGTCCCAAGTATATGGCTTTCATTCATATCATGTGGAACTTGGTCCCTTGACCATACAATGAATCTACCTTGATTACATGGTGGGAGGATTTCATTTCTAAAATGATAGCCTTTCTTTGGGGTTATGGCTGATAGATTTGCAAAATCCATGAGGACCACAATTATGTTGTGTGTAGAGATTGAAGGTCTCATGGAAGGGATGTAATGACCCCTCTATGCCCTAACATGATACCACTAAACAACCACCATTTTGTCCATAGGAGGCCATTGGTCATGGTAATATAGGTATTTCCCCATCCTATAGCCAAAGGATAAACATCATCAAGCTCGATAGGATTCCACCCGTTAGTGGGGGCCTCTCAGGGCTTGCACCCCTCCGAAATAAGCTAGATTCAATTTGCTAAACGTCAACTTTAGAAATTATTTTTGCAAACACAATTAATGATAAACAATGTTGGCACTCAAACATAGATATAAGTTTGTCCTAAACTATTGAATTGTAGCTATTTTAGATGAAATTGATTATTTCTACATTTTATGCTAACATCTTGGAAATTTAGGATAAGCCTCGCCTAGTATAAAATAGTTCATTATTTCACAGATGTAAACATTTCTAGGTTTTCCTTGTAATAAAAATTGATTATCTAATACTAAATTGCAAAAGGGGAAAATGATTATACCATCTATTTGCTTTAAGCGTACTTGACTAGGTTGGAGGAATGATGCCTAGTGTTCATTCATGCAAGGTCAATCTATATTTTAGACAACAAAGTCACTAGTTGGACACTCTTCCAAAATTTTGAAGTGAAATCTAGTTGCATTTGATAAGTGTTAATTTCACATCATCATCACGACTCTTAGTTCAGAAGAAAATAGGTCACACACATTACCTAACCTATTTTCTAATGGTAACTTATTCTCTTTGTTAAGGTGCTCTACAATACAAACCATCTCTAAAAGCGAAACATTATTCATAGTAAATTACATACATCATAGTAAATTACATTTGTTTTAACATAGAGGACCATCATTGCATTGCAAAATGGGAAAATCAATGCAACCACTATCTAAGTGTGAAAGAATCGATTTAAAGTTCATTTTGCAAACATTGTGTAAATAAATTCACATATTGAAACTTTCTATTATTAATTTGTCTTAGTGCTATTTAGCCAAATCTAAGTTTCAAAGAATTAAATCTTCCCTTTGTGGGTTGCAACAAATTAATATTTTATGTAAGCATCGATCTTTGTTGCATAAGTTAATTGACAAAGTAAAATAGGATTGGAAGGCCTTCCATCCTATTTTGTGATTTAACCAATCTCTCATTCTCATTCCATTATAAATATTGGCTTATTCGGGTGCATTATGTCCTAATGTTCTTTGTGATGAGAGTAAGCACAACAACCATTTGAAGAAATATTGATTTGACTAAATAGTGATCAGATACCTTTGTCTTTGATCATGAGCTACTAATGCATAACAATCTCCCTTCTAGGGATACAAAATCAATTACCAATCTCATTTTACCTCTCAAGTAGCCTACATGAAAGATTCAATGTTGGTGCTCAACTTGAATGATTTTGACCATCAATATAAATGGCCACCATATTGGGGACAATGTCTTTAATCACTTTTACTCACCTTTTTGGAAATAAATGGATGAATTTTGACCTTGCTATAAAATGCACCCTAGTTGAGCAAGATGTCAAAAAATTGATGCTTCAATTGAAAATTCCTCCATCCCTCCTTGGTGTAAGTTGCAATAAACCTTGAAAGATAATAGATAAACCCTTAACTTGAGAATAAACCCATGACTTGAAAAATACCAAATGCATTCACACCATAAAGAACACAAGAATGTGGAGAAAACCCTTAAGGTGGTGTAACACCAACAAATACTCCTTATGGAATGAATCATTCCACGATCCATGCTTGATACAATTAAAATATCAACATCCAACATATCTCAACACAATTATACTCATGTGTATTTGCATTCATTTTAGTAGGGATCAAGTTCCAAGGGTCTTGGTCACAATACATCTAAGCATGTTTGTAGTGATATGATTTATCATGTGTTTTTCAATGAAATCTAGAGTGTAATTGAATCCAATATACTAAATTTTTCATGGTACTTATTTGTTCTATCTTGGTAGAAAACAAAGAAGGCAGAGGATGTTGATTTTATAAGAAGGTTGAGCTTGGGGTAATAAATAATATATGCTTGTAGTTATTAATTTTGATATGCTTGCAATTATTTATTTTGATATGTTTTTCACATGTTAGCTTTCTTCGATGTGATATTTTAGGACCATTGACCTACTTTTGTGGTAAATTTTCAACATTAATAAACATGATCCTATATTATCTTATGTACATGCACAAAGATGAGGAGGGAACTAACAATAATTCAATCAACTTCTGATGTAAAATTCATTTCATTTCCTTATACATGTATGCATTTATTTATGCACTTGTGTACACAAATTTGACATTTCCCTAGGGTGGAAGTGTACCACTTGTTTGTAAACATAAGAAATTACATGGTTATTTTATGATTTAATTTAATTTTTCATCATTAAGTTTATACATGGTTTTTTGCTCTCATGGCATGAAATTAACTGAATGTTAGTGGGGTGAAATTTCGCAATTGCAATTTATACATACATAGTTTTTTCTCTCATTATTAATATGCTCTAAAATAAAATTATACTAATAATAAAATATCAATAATATTTAAATAATATAGAACATTAATTACAAAATAATAATAGTAATAATAATCAAATAATTAATAATCAATCAATTAATTAATAAAAAAAGTAAATCGACAATTATACTAATTAGTTATGTAGTTGATAATAATTTAACTAATAATGATAATTTAATAATTCAAAAAATTTAGGGGCGCAAAGTGTAGGGTGGATCATCCTTGATCCCAGAGGAAAATAAGAACTTGCTTTTACCTAGCGGTTAGGCAAGGCCATAAACAATCAAGCAAATGCATTAACATTACTCCAAGGTCTAATGATTATAAAGTACAAGGGAATAAGACAAGTCTTGGTGGTTGTGGATTCTTTTGTAATCATACATCGTATACAACATGAAATGACCCCTCAAGATGCTTCACATAGTAAAGGATAACAAAGAGTTTTGAAAACAATGAATTCTGTCATGTTCTAAGGAATCACAATTCCTTAGTATCCTAAGTGAGTGAATGAAGTAGCTTCGAGGGTTAGCTATGGTAGTCATGAAGTAGATGTGAGATATCTCACCCAAATTTGGGGAGTTCACTCGTTCGACTCTCTTGAACCCCTCTGGGTTAGGCTTTGCAATCAAGGCCAACGATTTACCTTGTTTACCATCCATGGATCATGGGGAAGTACTAAGAGCACTTTTCACGAGGTATTTTTGTTGGGTATGTATTATATTCTTTGCACGAGTAGTAGTGTTTCCTCGATTTTCATTTTGCCTCAGGAAACATGTCACATTTTTGCCTCATTTTTCGTGTTGTCTCGATTTTCGTATCCATTGTTGGGCGGTTTTTCAGCACATGGTTTTTGCCGATGGTTTTCTATTTCTGGTTAAGGAATTAGGGTTGTTGACTAATATAGGTCACTGGGTTAGGGTTTTGGATGTCGTTGGCTCCTATATGTATATTGTATTGTAAACAATGCAACACTATGAATGAATATATAATATGTTGGTTTTCCCAGTTTGGGTTTCCAGGGGAAAAATATCTTTGTTTGTATTTTCCATTGTATCTTTTCTGTTCTTTTACTAAAAATATGTTTGCAGTAAATATTGTACAAGGTTAAAATCTATTGTTTTTTCTAGAAAAAAAGAAAGAAAGTGAATGAAGTATTTAGTTTGTTCCTGGGATCACTTAGAAAAAATAGAAGGAGTCCTATTTTCCATCACCTCCCATGAAATAGTTGATACCCACTAAGCTAAGGTTGGGGCTTATCAACATAATGGACAACTAGAAAGAAACATCAAAGGAGTGTATAGAACTATTAATGGCCCCTCACTCCTACATTATGTCACACATTCCATATATGGCATATTCTATATTTCAAGTGAGGATGGGACAATTGCTTCTATGTGGTATTAAGTCTCAAACAAGTTAGAATTTGATTGTGGCTACAATTCATCCTTCCTTCCTTATCCTTCAAAACTTGAGTTTAGCAACCCTTTGAAGGATGTATGATTGTTCCCATCCCTATGTATTAGAGGCCTATCCCACATTTAGGATGCTAGTATTATGTTTTGAAAGGTGGGCATATTCATCTTGGGGTGTTTAAATTTGACCTAGTGAATTAGAAAGAGGGTGAGCATAAAGTAATGAAAAATTATCATGGCCATATAGAAATTTGTATTATTTATGAGAATTTTGAGTTGTGCAGGGGAATTCAAAGGACCAAGAGGCACATTAAAGAGGCTTGAGACTATTTTTCATTGTATGCTTGAAAGTGGGAAGGTTTGAGGAAAGACTGGAAGGGGAGGAATGCATTGGAAACCCAAGCAATATGAAGACAACTCATTAGCATCAATAAAACATTATTATTAGTAGACCAAAATAAGCTTAGAAAACAACAACAAGAGGGATAAAGAAATAGTAGACAAAATGGACATGTTGTAGTCAAGGATAGAAAAGATGGAAGTGGTGAGAAAGACTTCTAATGAAGGGAATTAGTCAATGAATTCTTATTCCCTCTTGGTTGGTGCTTTTGGAGTGGAGAATGTGTTAGGAAATGAGGACGATATAGTGTAACAAACATCATCTCAAACAAAGAAATAATGTTCAATTATCGAGTCATCCAAGATTTGTAACAATTTGGAAGCCCACAATAGGCATGACCTCTATTAGTCTTTGGAATCTATAATGTTTTGAAAGTTTTTGTTTTTGTTGGGTCAATATATATGATGTTACACTTGATTATATATAGTGATTGATATAGAACTTTTGTTGGACACACCTACCACACTTAGAGGGGGGGTGAATGAGTGTGGGGCTCTTTTCATAAAACCTCCCTCTTGCACTAAAACTCATTTATTAGGATTCAACATTTATTCACTACCCATTGCTATCATTTATAACCAGTTAGATGTAGGCACATATCAACAACATATATCAGCAATATATCATCAACAAGTCATCACCACAATGAACACAAAGAACACAAGATGTATGTACAATTTTATTTTTATTATGGACTACAATCCTTGGGGTTTATCAGCAACAACTGAATATAGTACAACTCTACAAGAGCACGATCTCTATATGTAAGATTCAGCTTACATCCTTAGCACCAACTGAGATGAGGCAACAATCCTCAACAGATATCAATCTGTCAACAAGTATGCGACCTGTCAGTAGTGCAGTCTGCGTGTAAATGCGCCCTGGCTCACTACAACCCACGTGTGAACGCGGCTAGTGTATAATGCAACAAGCGTTTGCTTCTAAGAAACTAGGGTTTTTCTTTTCTTCATGTGCTTAGAACCCTTCTGTCTTTCACTATTCAAACTGACCCACAACCAGTCACAACACATCCAAGCTCTCCAATATCTTGCTCATGCTCCACAACAAGTCAATATGAATGCTATCTCAATCATGTATAAATAGCTAGTATACCATAGCAATCATGTCACTACTGAATCACAAGAGTGCTGCTCACTCCATCAACCAAATCAACCAAACTAAGCCACATCATAGAAGCCATACCTAGAATGCCTTAAGCATTCACAACATATCAAACAATAGTATCTATCAAGACAATAATGTAACCATACCAGTGTCTTAGTGATAGATCTGACGCCATAGAATGCAGATCTAGAACCTGCCTCATCATCCAAGAGCTTGGCACCAGCTCAAACACAAATCACCATGAAGTTATTCAGTCCACGCTCCCTGTACAAAGTCAGCCCGTGTGTACACGCACCCTATACACAGACAGACTGCACGGGCATCAAAAAATAGGGTTTTCTGTGACTCCGAGACTTTTGCCATCAAGATATCCGACTTTGCCGAAACTTTGATGCATCCATGAGATCCTCCTCTCGCTCTCTTCCTCAGAATAGATCTTCAATCATGCTCAA
>ML780412.1:400691-411827 GCA_009831015.1 Picea engelmannii | reverse complement strand
ATCATTCTCATCAAGGGCATCATATCAATCAATTACTTGACATCAATCAATGACATCAATCAAACCAAACCATTTACATATGATCCAACAATCTCCCAAATAATCAAACCATTGGCATCAATGACAACATGATCCAACAACTTTAAGTTTAGTGCATAGAGTATATAGTAGTTGTAATATCCCAATTTTACTCCTTGAAATATTTGTAATTAAAATTGTAAAATACTTTGTATGGATATTTTATTTCTGCTCTACTAACACCATGAGTTAGATATACCATGGTGTTGTGAATATTGTAAGTATTTTCTTTTTGCATTTAATAAAAAAAATGAGCAAGGCCAGTAGAGAATGAAGGCCTAAAGGGGCCATGGTTCCACAAGAGGGGAAAGGTGAGGGGGCCTTGGGGGATTACGACTAAAAACATATACCTTATGTTACTTTGAACCTTCACTTATTCAAAACTGATTTCACAAAGTTAAAGAGTTTAAGAGGAGTGAAGGAAAAAAATGCTTCAATATAGGCTATCACTTCCTAAAATTTAGCATGTTGTATTCCCTACATTCTTGGAATTGGGAAGAAGTTGAGTTGAAATTCTCTTGTTATTATTCATGCATCGATAAATTCGAATAGGAAATAAAAAGTTGTTGGAAATTCAGGGTGGGAGAGTTTTAGAGAGAGTGAATAGTAAAAAAATAGAGTTACTTTACCATAGAATATACCAACCATGATATTGAGCCATTAGACCTAGTAAAAAGAGCCAAGAAACCAAATAATTCTGCAGAAGTTTTGAGATATCAGCCTAGACCTTTCTATGCACACACCAAAAAGAATTGGAGGGAATAATTTTTGAGGGATTGTGTATTAGAGAAGGAGGCATTCCTTGTGTTGTGTGGGGTAGGTAATGTGGGTACCTAAATGTTGCTCTATCCTCAAGGAACTTAGCAGTGAAAACTAGTTGGTTTGGTTTTGTTTTGCCTGAATTGAGAACCTTCTTTTCCTACTTCACCCTAGTGGTATCATAGCCCGACTAAGAGTTGGTGTCCATAGTAGAGTACCTATGGTTGGGTGGAAATTGATTGTCTTCTCTTCAATTTTTTATTTAAATAAGTCTCTTATACTATGTTGAGAATTTTATTGTTTATGTATAAAGTTTGAAAATTGTTGTGTTGTTCCTTTGGAATCCAAAGTAGTGTTTTGTTTTTTTGCTAGTGGTGTAACCTATTATTATTTCACATGATTGATAGGTTTCATTGAATTCCATGTTATTGGCACACCTACTACACAAATTTCCCAAACGTGTTTCCATTATGTTGATTTGCAACTGCTAATCTCGATTCCCATGAGAATTTTGGTGGAACTTTTGATTTATATGCTAGAAGAAGATAAAAAATTATTAGAAAAATGAATTGTTGTTAATAGAAATGATCATTCTACTGGTGATATTTCAATCTCTATAAATTTTGTTTTTGCTTGCTCCGCAATGATTAACTTTGCACTCACTTAATATGCCAATTAGAACTGCGATGTTGTCATTATCATTTTTTTTCTAAGACATGTATCTGCCCAGAAAATTCCCAAGCAAGACCTTTTGAGAATACCTTGACTTTCTTACTTACATATTACCATAAATTATTTGGTGATTTCATGGATCCTAATGTGATGTTGAGGAATTCAAATATTTACCCTATCTAGATTCAAGCCCACTCAAAAGTTGTTAGCTAGTTAATGCACACGTATTGACGAGTACTATGTTAAGCGAAGTCTTGTTGAAATTAATCTAAAAATTCGAGATATTTTTAAATATTTAATGCACTCCATGTCTTCTTTATCTAGTCTTTGTCCTCCAACATTTAAATGAATCATTGACAACATTGTTGCTCACATATTGTTGTCCATTTTGTGTTGCATGTAGAATGTTTAGTTTATTTTGGACTTCGCCAAATTATTTTGGAAATTTCATGGTCACCTTAGTTGAATACACAGAGAGCTTAGTCTGAAGGGCATTCCCGCCAAACATATATAAATTAGATATACTTTTTTTAGATCAAATACCATTAATGTTGTTGTAAGTTGCAATGTATGTAAACAACATATTTTATATGCCTAGAAAGTTAGTGTCAAATTGTAGTGCATTAAGCAATGCAAGTTTTAGTGCTACATGACTTTATAGTAGGTCTTTTCAAAGTTGATTTTTTTTATAAACATCTAGTCTTCAACCATGACCCTTGCAAGCTTATCTAGTCTGCATAACCTTTAGAGATTTTGTCACCTTTGAGCTTTAAATTACCATCCTGTAGCAATCTTCAAATAATGGAAATATTTCTACCTTTATGATGAATTTTCCTTAACTTTATGATATTCAAATATTGGAAGCTGGTTGAGAGGGGGTTGTTATAATGATTCTTATGAGGACGAGGATCATAACCTAACACCTTCAACTGACTCTCGACCTCTTTTAATTGGGCTATTGTTTGGAGATATCACTTATCTCCTAGTGGAAATGAAAAATTGAGGAAGAGGGTTGATTAAATCCACCCTCAAATTCTCTTGTAGGTAAATCTATGAGATTGGGGGTGTTAGCACTGGAAGTCACACTTTTACGGCTAAAGTTTAAGCTCAGTACTCAGCAATAGGTTTTTAAGGTAAGTTTAAAGATAAAGTGTCAAATGGATAAAACTTAGCCCAACAATGTAAATCACATAAAGTTCTAGATAAGATGCATAAGCAAAAGAGGTCTTGTCTAACTTAGATCAGAGTTTTAAAGAGTAAGGTGGATAGAGGGAAGAATTTAGTGAGAAAGATGAAGTAACTCTACTATTAGCATCAGGCATTACTAGCAGACCAATGAAGAAAAATCTTTAGACATGTTATCCCCGATTTCTAGGGATAACTAGGAGATCATGTCTCGAGGCCCACAAGACCTAGACATGGAGTACTGAGACCAGTATTGACTTGAGAATTGCCTTGGAGGGCCCATCTTTCTTCTCTTCCACCAGACTCGTCTTGTCATCAGTAGTAGCATCCATCACCATCGGCCTATTCTTTTATCGGAGAAGACTCTTGCTCCATGAGGTAATTGGTCCAAGTATCATGGTATGTGTCATTTTTTATCATTATAACCTTTAGATAAATGCATCTTACTCCTTTTATTTCTGACAACTGCTTGGATCTTACATTAACCCACTTGACCATGGTTTGGGGGATTGATAGGGTGTCCTAGAAAGCCTGTACCCATAGGTTTTGGTTTTCCACTGGGGGGATTTCTGAAGAGCCATCGTCCACTCCCATCATATCATCACTTTTACATCTTATCTCCCACTCATCTGCCCCATTCCCCTAGTCCGGGCATTAGGATGATCTGTTTGTGGCGTTGCACCTTATCTCGTGGGAAGAAGGGGCTAAAGGCCCAGAAGGTAAAAGCAACTAGTAAAAGATAGAAGCCATGAAAAATGAAACCTAGAGATGCCTCGCCTAGGGATCCCCGAGAAGGCAATAAAACGCCTCTCATCAAGAAACAAGAGGGACCCTAAGAAAATTAACTAAACAAGACCTAGCAAAGAGGATAGGGGGTCTCATCAGGAGCCAACCTATTATGTTCATGGTACCTAACAGTATGACATTGCCACTATCTGGTTACCACGCCAGGGCAGTGACCTTTATTTGCATGGCCAAGGGAAAGGGGGTCTCATCACGAGCCAACCTTATCATCTCTGTAAAATTTCTTGTGGGTAACACTGTTAGCTCTGGTCACCACGCCAAGGCAGTGTACTCTAGTTAGTCCTTGAAATAAAAAAGAAAAAAGCAAATAAAGAAAAGAAAAGAATAAAGGCAATAAAGGGCTTGGAAAGAATTGCATCCATGACGGGTACATCTCGCCTTCTACAAAGGCACCCACAGGTAATATCATGCATCCCTATCTTTCACTCTACCCGTATGTCTGGACATCCCTTGACCACATCACCTCGTTTTACATGGCTTGGATGATACCCCTTGGAGAATTTCCTTTCCTTATGGATGCTAGCATGATAGGGTATTTTGTCTTTTTCTTCGGCTTTGTATTGTAGGTCTTTGTAGTATCTTTGAGCTATTGAATGATATATGAGGGTTTTTATGCATATGTCTGATAATATTAATGATGAGACGTGATTAACATTGCTATGATCCCTGTGACTAATGAGCCCATGGAGGGCGCAGTTTTTGATGTGCAGGACCATGCCCGACGGACAGGTACCAGTTGGACCGGTACACATGGGGAGATGATTAGTTTGGACCTCCATGGGCTTAAAGAGCCAATCGGATGGTTGTTGGGACCCCATCAGGGGCAGAGACAGGACATTTCTTGATTGATATTTTTTCACCTGAGAAGAAGAAGGATGTTCCATCCGGGACACTTTGGCTGAGCCCAGCCCAGGGGGGTTGACTCACTTAAGGTAGAATGTCTCCCTTTGATGGCCCAGGATGTCACCTAGGAGCCATTGACGTCATCTTGAGAGTGTGTCAGTTTGACAGGGCAGCTGGCACGTGTGGCAGTGTTTGGAGGCCCAAAGAGGGCTAACGTTTGTCATTTTGTGTTGCATTTGCCCTAAAAAGGGGCCAACGTCTCCCTCAATAGGGCTTGACGTCTTGTTTATGCTCATTTAGGGATTTGATTTAACAATTTAATGTAAAAACAATATGATTTTGGTTTGTAGCCTTGTCGTCTATTTTTAATGACCTAATTTTAATTAAAGGTCATGATACATTATATATTGAGGAGTTTTCCCCTCATTTTGACAATAACACACAACTCACTCTCTTGTGAGGTCTGATTTTTGCRCCCTAGTTGGGGTATTTCATCTTTTAAGYGAGGCACACTTGTTGAAGGAAGGATTTTCTTGGCATATTTGACATTTCTCTTGAAGGAAGGTTTACAACTAGGGTTTGCATTGCTATTTCTTCATGATATGTAAGTGTATTTTCTGCAAAAATTCTTAATTGAATGGTTGTAGGCTTGTATTCTTGCATTTATTATAAGTTTGCTGATTTTAAAACCCTAGGTGACAAGCACACAAGTAGGTCCTTGTTTCATGTCCCCTAAAAGAGAAATATTCAGCCATTGAAGAAGGAAGGAAGAGCCTAGCCTTTGCTACACTGTTTTCACTTCTTCCCCTTGTGCTAGTTGTGCTTTTAGAAGTTAAGAAGGAGGAGACGTCCTAGGCCTAGGTTATCTACACCTAGGGTCGTCCATCTTCTAGGGTTTGGTGATAGAGCCTTGCCATTGCAACACTCTCCCTCACCTCACTCTCTTGTTTTAACTTATCTTTTATGCTAGCCATTTTGCCAAGTTTGACCTAAGGAAGGAGGAAAGAGCATGAGGCCTTGCTTAAGCAACACCAGAGTGAGCCTCTTTCCCCTAGGGTTTTGATTCTAGGGACCTGCTATTGCAGTAGTTTAGAACCCTTCCCTCTTGTCCGTATCCTTTTTATCCCTTCAACTTTACGTCCTCTCCTTAATTAACTCCATCTACCCCGAGGCACTGATATTAGATCCACAACGTTGAAGTGAAAGTGCTCAAACAAACTTCTTAAAACTTTTGAATTTGAAACCCTAACTAACTAGCTAACCCTAACTAGGCTGACGTCATACTTGGTTATTCCATCTTGACGCAACACCTTTTGATGATAAGCAAATAGATGATGGTTGAAAGTATTTATTGAGTAAAAGATTGATTAAATACATTGTTGGCTACACCATCTCAATAGTTATTGATGAATTGATACTTTTCCACTGCTATATCGATAAACATTGACCTCATTGATATCTGTTGTTTTTAATTGCTTACATATTGATATCAGATAGTTACATGAAGTACTAACCCACTAAATTATAGCCTACATATATTATTTTTCTATTGTCTTGTTCCGAGCAAGTGTTCTCATTTGGGCATTGACTTCTTTATTGGTTGTTTAGCCAGACTATCTGACCTTGGTGGTAACCTGTGAGGAGGAACTTTTGCTTTGACCTTTACACTTTGGCCTCTTCAAACCCCAGGTTACCGGGGACGTCTCCCCTGGGCTAACCTCCCTGAATAGAAAGAACCTCCCCATTATGGTGACATTGGGTGGGGTAGGTTCCTGTTACGCCAGTTTGGCCTCTATCCTCTAAGCCTTTTGACCTAGCTACAAACTGTGCGATAACAAGACACAAGAACTTCTTTAATCAAATCTTAAACTCTGAGAACAATTATAACAACATCAAAATCAAACCTCCATTTTAATACAACTATAATATATCAATTGAAGCATTCAATGAAAGTACATTCAGAATAAGAGAGAAGCAAGATGGCAGGAAATAAGATGACTTCTATTAGAAAAAAAATTCTCAAGTTTGATACATAAAAATCCAAGGTTGGCTCTATTACATCAGTACATTACAAAAAAGTCTCATATCAACCATTTGAACCTTTACAATGACTTATAATGCCTATCTTATAGCTTAGGATATGAATGAAAATTGTACAATTCAAACTCCATCCTCTAGCATAGGATTCCCACATCATGAAGCTAGAGTAACAACAACTGTTAAAAAAAAAACTGACTACTAAAAACTAGGCTTAATGCTAGCAACTACCCTAACATATTTAATAAGATTTATGAAGTGTCTCTTGAGGGCATATTCTTCTCTGATGTGTCCCTCCATCTTTCAACTGTCCTTCTAACAATTGTCACGTACTCCCCTAGCCATATGGCAACCACTGATTCTCTTGAAATCTTCAAAGTAGGACTTTGCAGCGAATTCTGTAGCGTCAACTGTATCAGCTAGTTTACAGTGAAGTTCACAACGCCTGACTGCATAAACCAGTTCGTAGCACCAGACGCTGTGAACTCTCATCTAGTTGCTTAATATATATAATAGAGCCCCAAAACACCCAAAAAACAATCTTCATAGTTATAAATGTTGTAAAAACTCAGTATCTAGTGTATGAGTGAAAAACTTAATCATAGGCATCATACTTCACCAAAATCTCAAAAATACAAGAAATAGACATTGTCCAAAACTGATTTTTTGTTAAGGAATTTCATCTTTTTTACTTTTTGAGTATGGAACTCCTTCTTGTGGAAAATTGGTCCAACACATCCAAATTCCTATTGGCTATCTCTTCCTTAAAAGGTTGTAGCACCATTTTTAGTTTTCTTATCTGGGCTTGGTGGGCTCTATTTTGCTTATAAGATTTTTAATCTTCTTGCGAATAGGTAAAAACCTTCTTGCCAAGAGGCTATCCCTGTCAATGGTTTCATGATGGGTGTATAATATTCCATTTATCTCTATCCTATAGTCCAAATATCTTTTTCTCATTTCTTCAACTTCAACCTTGGTTTCTTTAAGTTGCTTCCTTAATCTTTTAAAAGTAGGGTTTTCTAGAGGGGTAGTTATGCCTATAACATCGATGTGCTCCTCAATAGGTACAATTTTACCTTTACCTTTTCTCTTTATTGGAGATTCCAATGTGTCTTCTTTCACAATGCTTTCATGCTTTGTTGATGATCTAGTGAAAGGTCTCCTAGTCTTAGCTTTATCTGCAACAGATGGTGAAGAGAAAAGTAACCTCCTTCCTTTTGAGCCTGTGGCTCTGGATGATGGAGTCTCTACTGACTTTGGAGCTGGTTTAGGTGAAACCTCTCTTTGTGGAGAGTGATAATATCCTCCTTCTCCTTCTCGTTCCTTAGTTGTTTCATCATATTTAATAGTACCTATGCTCTTCCTCTTCTTGTTTGTCTCTGTATGTACAATCCTATCAGAATGAAGAGGGCTTTGTACCTTGGATTGTGGAGTAGGAGAAATATTTAATTGAAAGTGTGAAGAAGTAATGAATTCCTCCCATTCAATGTTTATCTTCTTTAATTCCTCCATCATAAGAATTTTAATCAACCTTGAATGAAAAACACTTATGTCAACTGCCTTAGACTTAGCCCGGACTCTGTCAGCCATTTTTACAATACTCCTAAATAAATAAAAAGGAAGATTCATAAAATATTTGCCTGTGAAGTGCAACACAAGTCTTATTGATACTGATAAATCATGTTGAATATCCATTCACAGGTAAAGTATCTTTGGATTACCCTCAACATCTTATCAAAACCTTCAATCATATGGCTCCTGGGCACTCCTTTTCATAAGTTGTCTCCTTGATATTTTTGTTTGAGGAATTCTTTGGAGAAGGCTGCATTTAGGTTCATGGATTTAAACCATCTTTCCCCAGTATTAGGTATTTCAGTAGCTGCTGCTATGGTCACTTCATATACCTCAAATTATAGTGTCCCAAACTTGGTCTTGGTTCCATCAAAGTTCAGGGAAAACTCCCTAGCCACGTCAGGGTGCCCCCTCTGCATTTTCTGATAGAAATTAAAACAACCCACTCTTTGGAAGACTTCCCTGATCAGGGGTTCAACATAAAACAACTACATGTCATAGGGATCAGTCCTCATAATGCCCCCTCCTTTGTGATCCTTCCTTTGTTGTGGAGTATCCATTCATGTTGTTTGAAGAAAACCTTACCACAAGTTTTAATGATGCTAGAGGCAAAATAGGGAAAATATAGGACTAGGGTTTTAATGGATGAACTTTCTCAATAAGGTTGGTTCTGTATAAAAATTTATGTGTTTATCAACCCATTTGACCTCCATGATTAAGACAGGGTAGATTTCAGTCATGAAGATGAAGGAAGACTATAAAATAATAACGAAGGAATAAAGAAACAACTCGTTGCAAGACATGTCTTGTTCACCACATCATTATTCTCTTGCAAAACTCAAAACGAATTCATAAGTGAACAAATTTTTATCTTAGACCAGATAGGAGTGTAATTGAAAATGAGAACTTGATGAAAACATGCTTTGTAAAAGGTGATGGGACAGGGGATTCACATCACCAAGCTTGCTTCATAGAGTTCACAGTGCCAAGACAAAGGGTTTGCAACACTTGGGAAAGTAAGAAAAGCAGTAGAATGAATGACGAGAAAGGTGGCATGAAACAAAGATTTCTTAAGGCTTAATGAACAAGGTTCAGAGCACATGAAAATGGGATGGGAATGTGTCAACAAGTAAGTGAGACAATTTTTAGCATGTAACACCAGTTCACAACACCCAAAAGGAACAACAACTAAAGGATCACTTCATGTCCTTCAAATAAGATAAAAATACTCATGGAGTACCTGGTGGCTTTGACTTGAAAACTGATATCTTTGAGTTTGAACAATTGTGTCTGCAGGTAGCCTAACCTCCAACTCACCTTCTCCAAACAGTTCACAACAAAGTTCATAGCGCCTATGTGAAACACCAGATTTGCAGCGCCAAGCTAAAAATGATTTGAATACTTGGAGAAAACAGTTAGAAGCCTTTATGAAAAAATCCCCAGCTATAGTTTAACATATCAACTATGAAAACAAGGAGATCTTCATTGACACGACTCATGAATGCAATGATGGTAATGAATGCATGATGTACTTTTGGATGCGCTACGAACTCTCTTGTGAGTTGGCAGTGTATAGATCAAAATTGATTTGACATCCTAACAGGTAAAGGTGACACAAAGGAGGGGTCTGAGTACAACATGGAGGAGGTGACATGTTAGGGTGATAATGGAGAAATGAAAGATGCGACAGATGAAGATATAACCCAAGGAGTATAGACCAAAACCAACGCTAACTTTAGTTTATTTGTGTCAAGAATGAAAAATGACTATAGGAAAAGGATAAAACATAACATTTAAACAACACTTATGAATCAAAATCAAAGACTAAAGGAATTTTTTGACCCAAGCAATTCTATGTGATAATAGGAAGGATTTCCTTGATGAAATCCATGAAGGAATATTATTTGACACTATACATTTCCCTTTGATTCATTATGGTTTAATTTAAAATTGAAGAAGTATTTCTCTTTGAAAATTATATGAAAATGCTAGTATAAGTTTGTTGCAAAATTATAGAAAATGAGATGGGAAAATACCTCTTGCTACTTTATTAAATATAAATAAGAAACTGTGAGAGTAATTACCTTGTTATTTTATTTTGCTTAGAAGCCAAGCTCAAGGAAATAAATTTGGGGCAAAACTCCATGTTTGAGCTATTGTTATGACTAAGTGGTGGTAGATGCTTTCAGTTGGGTATGGCTATATGTTTTTCTTTCTCCATTCAAGTTTCATTGTCTTATCATGAGTTGAGGTTTTAGATTATTCTTAGTCTTTTTATATTCAAGACTAGAGACTGAGTCACTTACTTGGACTAGGCATGTTTTTCTCCATTAACTGTATAAGGTTTAAAATTAGAGAATTATGAATATTTTGGTCTTGTGATTGAATTGATTAATGTTGGAGATCATTGTTGAGTGATTTTTGGTGAGAAGAAACCCATGTACAATTTCCTTAACCAATTCCCGTGTTTGTAAAATGTTAAACATTTGCTACTAACATTTATAAGGAATGGCACTATTGGAACATAGAATTATTAATGGGGTTAATATTCTCATAAAGTTGTGGATGAATCATTTTCACATTCACAATTACCCACACCAAAATATTTGATGATATTAAAGTTGGTGTCTTAGGCTTGATGTGATGGCATATTTTCTTACCACACTAACATTCGATGCCTTCTGAGCTTTTTGTTGCAGTTGTTATCTATGGTGCAATTAAAAAACTAGCAGTGGTTTATGCGACCTAAATGTCAATTTAAAAAAAATGTTTGTGAGTCTTTTAGCATATACACATATTAATTTATGATATTGTGAAACAATTGCCATTGAAAACGTATTCAGGGTAGTCCCACAAACTTATAGGAATTCTTGTAAATAAAATTGTGATATTGTGAAACCATTTCCATTGAAGTTTATTCAATTTAGGCTTGCAATCCTGTAAGAATTCTGGCAAATGAGCTCACTTTAGTTTTTCTTAGTTTATGGGTTATATTGTTCTTGCTACTTTGTTGATACAAACTTTGTTTTATAATTTATACTTGAGAGAATAAAATGTATTTTCATGTATTATTCATGGAATCAAGTGGAGTAAAATATTTCAACACCTTAGTAGCTATTTTCATCCAACAAACATTTAATATCCATAGGATATAAATCTATCCACATGTAAGTGAAACTTGGAATC
>ML780412.1:334282-376142 GCA_009831015.1 Picea engelmannii | reverse complement strand
TTATTTCTCATATATATTGTGCATGGTGTATTGTGGTGTATTGGTGTAACTCTTATACTATTGTTCATTTCTCATTGGATATAATTGAATGGTTTAATTATAAGTTGGAAAAGGTTTTTAAAATTGTACTTGATACTGATTCATCCCCCTCTCAGTATCAACACTAGGTTGAGGATGGACTACTCACTATTTGGGGGTTCTAATTATATTATATTATAATGTGGCAGGATGATCGTGAAAAAGGGCCAGCCACAGAACATGTAATTGATTATCAAATTCGACTTTCATTTTACGTGAATTTTATTATTTATTTATATAATTTTATTTGTGTGGCGATCAATTATTTCATTTGTTTATATAAATTAAATAAAGTTGGTTTTCATGTTGAAATTATATGTAGTCGACAGGACATGTTGATCATGATTCCGCCGATGAGGATGGGTTGTATTCATCCCCTGATTCTACGATATTAATAAAAAAAATATCATTAAAGAGAACAAGGAACTTGATAGCTTGTTAGACCATAAAGATCAAACTCCTGATGTCCTAGAAAGGATCAATCTCCTTATGTCACAACTTAACACATATAAGGTAATAACCATAATTTAAAGTGTTTTTTTTTAATGTACTCATATGTTCAATTATGAAACTCTGTTATTTAACTTTTACATAATCTCACCAAAAAAACATTTTCTTTTTTATAAAGATATTTTTGGAGCTTGTTCAGCCCGATGTTGGTAGTAGTGGAGATGCAAAGGCGCTATAGAGTCCTGACGTGGGTTGTCATACAACTGCTAGAGTATTGTTTACTTCTCCATATTCCACACCTAATTTAGATAGGATCCATGACACGCACCACCGGGCATCCCCACAACAGTCAGGCTCTATAGGTGGTGATAGAGATGAGGTTGATGATGTGGTTGACATGGTTGCATTTCTTGGAGCTAGATGTGTGACCAGTACGGGGACCCTTCCGTGCACATTTTTGGTCGACAATAACAGACTTCCATTAATACAAATAAGACTCCAAAGTATTTTTTCATATTTTAACTATTTCATGTTGTCCATATCATACACAAATCATCTAGATTATTATTTTTAAATTAATGATCATATCTTTTGGTGTGTAGGAAATGACCATTTTTATAGGCACCTGGAGAACAAGGACTTGTTGATTTTTGGGGAAACCTTACGCATGAGGTGGAATTTCCAGAATTCCAACCTTAAAAAAGAACCTATGGATTATCTCGAAGGCCTCTTTGGAGTAGACACGTTCAATAAAAAAATGCCCACCTCTGCAACAGGGGAATATTTAAAATATACACGGTATTTTTGTAGACAAATCTTGGTAGGAAACCCTAGGTATGATCATCCTCCCTCGATTCCAGAGAGGGAGTGGAAGGCGATCATTGATGATGCAAAAGAAAATATATTGAAAAAATCAGGAGAAAAAATAGCTGGTACCCCAAGGTAAATTACAATATTTTGATTTCAATACCTTTAATTTTCTTTAGATCTAAATAAAAGTGTGGTATATAACATACTTGAAAATTTTCATGATAGGTTGTCTGACACTTCAAAGGCAGCCAAAGAAAGGATTTCCAAACATGGCCAACACAAGCTAAGCCAGGGCAACTACTCGAGGTTACAGTCATGAATCGTAAGTAACCAAACATATTAAGAATATTATTTGTATCGCCTTACAACTTTCAGTTTATTGCAACCAAAAACATTAAAAAAATATTATCTTATGCAATGCAAGGCGACGAATTCAGAACTAAAACCATGGAGGAAGACCTCCAACTTGGCTACAAGTACGGCTATAAAGTTGTGGTTGATCGTAGGAAAATCATGGGGCAGACCCCAAGATCCAGTTTGCGGGATAAGGTAAATAAAAATCAGTCTACATTAACCTTTCATTACTTATTGTTGCGAGGAAAATATATCTATGGCTAAGGGTAAACCACAACAGATGGAAACGACTGTAGAAATCAACTCTAATATCAGGTATTCTATACAAAAGAATATGCTAGAAAGATAAGATAAAAGGCCTACCTTGTCCAGACATTTGATGAATTCCATAGTTGAGCACTTGACTCAAAGAAATACACCTAAAACTTGTCCTAAAAAAACAAGAAACACAAGCATATGGTGATACTATATAATGTTAGGACATTCAATAGGATAATCCATCAACATTCATAACAAATATGCCCATGGAATAACAATTCAAATATTTGCAAGATATTAATTGGACGAGAAAATAGTATTTCTATTAAAATGTAATCAACATAAGTGAATGAATTACAAACTTATGTGTCGCCACGGTTCGGAACCGAGAAACTAAGTTCCTTCCAGTTGGGCCTCCACCACTTCAATCCTCCACCAAAGGAAAGCTCATATAAGAGAGACAATGAGGTTCTTAATCAAGTAGGGAAGAGCTTGGGGGATGAACAATGTGTCCAGACTTAAAAGGGAAAAAGGATGCAGACTCAATATGAAGTGAATAATTTCTCCAGAGTAACTTTGCTCTCAAAGTTGAATTCTTCTCATCTTTTCCAAAGCTCAGATTTGGCCCATTTGTAGCCTTCAAGTGTAACTAAAGGGTCGAGTCGGAACGTTTCCAGTATATGGAAGGCCAAGGATCATGGATCTCGTGACGTGACATGGAAACCCGACACCCTTTTTTAATTTTGGGCACAAATCTCGATGTACATGGCATGTAGTGGTGCAACCTGTGTATACGCATGTTGTACTATAGGTAGGGTGCGTATATGTGGAAAAATAATTTTTTTAGCTCTGGGATTTGCAAAAAGGGACTTCAAGTCTACATAGGGAAATGGAAAAAGGCCTTCTATGCAAGTTTTCATAAGGTGAGACAAATATTTCTATAACATATGCCCCCTAATGTGTTAGATCAGAGGAGTATTTGTGATGGCCAAAATACATTATAAGACCTAGAAGTGGAGTAATGGGAACCCAACTGGAAGAACCAGTTGCTCATCACAATTTGTACTAACTTTGCATACATGGATGCCAATTTGAATTACACTGCAAATCCATGTGAAAATATACCAAATAGTTGTCCATGGCCATGAATATGCACTACAAAGGTAGCTACATGCCAAAGGTTGTCATAGTCATGAACAAGGCCCAGTAAAACCAGTCTCAAAATCAATCTGAAAATATCTATATACAATGGAGTACAATCTGATCTCCCATGATCACTGAAGTCACATAGGTGTTGGTCCAATGAAAGGTGGCAAAAGCTCAGGAAAGTTGTGGCTATAAAATGATGTCTTCAAGTCTTCTACACAATCCGCCAAAGGTGCAAGTCTACATCGTGTGAATAAAGGAGTCGAGGTCGAACACAATGAGACTTCGTTTGATTATTGGTCATTAAGGTATACCGTTAACAAATGCGAGGAAACCTACTAATGATGAAAGTAGGTATCAAGGCATCTAGTACATTCTTACAAGTGTGAATAAAGGATTCAAGGTCGAACACTTAAAGAATCCATCGATCAGGAGACATTGATCTATTCCTAACTGTCGATGGCGAGAGAACCTGCCACTAATGACTACAAACCTCTAGGTACTCATAGGACTCTAGGTCTCCTCTCCAGAATATATGAGTTGAATTCGATGGAAGGAGACCCGCTGAAAGGAGATAATTAAGGAATCTCTCATCATTCAGCACAAGGTACAAAGAGGGAGCTTGATGATTTGGAGGAAATCAGACAAAGAACATGTTCATGAACCAATGACTCTTTGTGTCTTTCGCGTGTGCCAGGTGCAATAAGTACATGAAAAAGACCCTCTGAATAACAACCAATAAGAAAAATTGCTAACAAAGGTGAGGAAACCACCAATAGGGATAATGGCATCCAAGACATTGCATGAATCCCAATGTGTGAATAGATGTCTTGCTTTCAAACACGAGGGAAACCACCCAGTCAACGACCAATGATGAAATGTCGATTGTTGGGATCAAGGTTATCTACAAATGAGGAAAGTAGGACCAGGGTGCTCAATAGGAATACAACTTCATGTGATTTTTAGACACACTAAGGGTATGGTTGACATGAAAAGTCAAGAATTCTGAGTGGCCGACACAGGTTGATAGACATCCTTTGAACAAGAGCATGATACATATGAAGACTCTGGCATCATAGACTCAATGATGAAACTTTGATATGCGGGAGGAATCAATCAAACTCTCCATAGGGACTATAAGAGTAACCATTCGGGGGAGTAAACTCTTTGTAAGGAGCTCAACTTCCTAAGGTCATGCTAAACCCAAAATTTTGATGACAAGTGGACTCAAAAATTTTGTGCTCTGTTCAAAGGCGACACAATTGTTGCCAATATAAGATAATATTCCCTTCCCTCCCGTATTTTTTTTTGTTTTTTCATAGTCAAATGAATGCTATGATACAAAGGAGGAAACAAGTGTCGCAAGTAAGAAAAACTAATTCGAACAGTGGAACATACCTATGCTCAATGCAAGGAGGTGCATGTGGGATATGGACACTCGAGGGAATGTTTCCTCCTGGGTATAGGGTGTTAATATACAAAGGATATAAACGAGGCTCTACTTGGTTCAGGATGAAAATTGTTGAGGTGAATGGTTTATAATGCAAAAGAGAGAACCAACAATAGGCTCAATACTGCAAGCAAGGGCATGAGATACAATTACAACTTAATGCCAAAAAATGTCCTTTTTCGTAATCTTAGTCTACTTGGTTTGAAAAGGGGATAAAATTGCACCAAATAGACGTCCTTTCAAATTGAATTTACAAGTGTGAAAGAGACAAGTTCACTTGAAAATCTTTTCTCTTTTTGAAAACGAGTCAGAAAAGAGCTTAAATCAAACTCGCTTGGGAGTCCTCTAGGTGTAGGTCAGCATGTTCATGAGTAAGAAATGAGGTTCAACATAAAGTAATGTGTTAGCTATAAGGGACTCTTGGTCCTACTGAAAAAATCTCTGCATGGGCACCGAATGAAGCAGAGGATCTAACTAGGGTACCCATGTTTGGTAAGTCTCTACCATTTGATAACAACACTTCTATTTGCAAATAGAAGATTTTGTGTCACTATAAAATGGGTTCATACCTAAGGCATATGAGCGACAATCATAGGACGATGCAAGTGTGCATGATGGATGTATACCTATCCTATATGTTGGGTAATGAAAATACCTGTCCAAAGTTACGAATGGGCAACATGGTGCTGAAAACTGCAAGAATCCCTGGATAAAACTACAAAAACCAACTCAATCCACTGTTGTATTAGTCCAATAGGCCAAAATATTGTTCAAAACTATGCAAAGTGGGTAAATGTTTTCTATAAATAGTAAAAAAAAAAATTACTATACCATTTGTATTTTTTACCCAAATAGTGGATTTTGGACCAAATTGCCTTCGAACTTCAACTGGTGATTGCGGGAGCTACGAGCGACGAAATCGACGACCGTCTAGACCAACTAACTCATCTTCCTCTCCTCTTTCTTTTCAGAGGATTAGATTTTGTAATTAGGTTCCATTTTTTAAGTTATTTAGGGCACAATTTGAAACTTTAGGTGTACGCAGACTACAGTTCATTGGGTCACGTATACACAGTTGCTTAAAATATAGCCTACATATAAGCATCCCTATACACGATTGTGAACACTACAGCCCGTGTATATGTCCGTAAATGAAAAAAATTAGTGGTTGTTAACTCAAAAAAGGGTTTGTCTCTTGTAGGATGGTGTTAGAGTGGAGAGAAAGAGAACATGAGGAGGTAGATGTTGCAGTGGATAGAGATCCAAGGGCCCAAATGGCCTTGCAAAGATCTAGGCTATATAAGTTTTGGGATCTCAAAGGTATGAGGGCCCAAGTGAGATTGCTACAGTTGCTCGTGGATTACTGGGATCCGGATAGTGAGAGATTCAACCTTGATGGAAAACCATTAAGCATTGAAGTCAAGGACATCTATTTCTTAACGAGATTGTCGTGTCGGGGTGAGGTGTTCAACCTCAAAGACCAGGGAGATGGGAGCGATATGAAAATCGAGGAATACATAGATTCTCATTGCATTGCAGGGACTGAGAAGGTCATGAGTCAAATCCCCATTAGAGCGATAAAAAATCTTAGTTTCAAGATTGTTGTCCTCATTTTGACACATATCATAGAATCAACCTCTTTGCACCAAGCTTCGAGGCCACTTATGTTCTACTTAGTGGAGTGCTTGAGACCCACGATGTAAGACCGGTGCACCTCACTGCTGGCTAACATGAAGAGATAGTTGACATAATGCAAATAGGGTAGTAAAAGGAACTTCAGGTTTGCTTATATCCTATGTAGCTTTTTCTTTGAGCGGGTTCCAGGCTTGGGACCTAGAGTTGAGATTTTTTCATGTGGACCTCGTGATCCAACCATGGCACGATGGACCGAGGTGATGAGGAAGTAGGGGAGGTAGGGTGCCAACACCCTACAATGATGACTTATTCTTCTATTGGAGATGATAGGTGATAGCTCTGGATGACTACCCTTACACAAGGATTGACTTCAGAGGAGATCCTGACATGCCATTACCACCAGGGTCCGCCTATGGAGACATGGGCATGTCAAAGTTTTTTAAATAATTCAAATTTTTGTATTTTTTGTATAGGAAAACAAAAATATTTTTGGATGATGTTAGGTACTATTTAGACATGTATGTGATGTAGACGTAGGTCCATGACGGTCGGACGGACTTCCACGACATCGTCGGAGGCACTAAGGAGATGAAGCAGTGGGAGGGGACATAGAGAGATTCCTTTAAAACATGCAGAGAAACCTGTGTCATTTGACATAGAGGATTCCTATGGTTCAGCTAGAGGATCTTCCAGAGGCTATGCAACGATAGGTGGTGGGTGTGCCCCATGCTTGGGTGTGACTCTTTCAGCGTCTTGCAAATGCCATAGTTTTCTATCATGACACTCATCTGGTGCAACAGGCATATATGTCACGACTATTGTGTGATTGGATTTATATGTATATTGAGGGTGTTAGCCCCAATTTTGTACCGTAACATCATATTTTTTTTTTAAATATATATAGAAAAACATGGTTCTTTGGCTTAACTTATGTTACAATGTGTACATTGATTAGAATGTTTTCTTTGCTTTAGTTATGTGACAAATGACAATCTAAAACAAAATTAGCATATGCATCGGATACATAATTAGAACTCCTAGGTATGTGATGATAAGTAATAAAATCAAACTGTCGTTCCAAAATTCGTACCCGTAGGAATAGTCAGAGTAGAGTCAGTTCACGCACAAGGTAAATGTCATTCAACTGACATACTACTAACTGGGAGTCCAGACGAACCTCTAAAGAGTGAATACCATGTGAAATGGCATTGCGCAAAAGTTCTATAAGGATGCTATATTCGACCACATTATTCGTGGATGGCTCTAGGCATACGCCACCTGAAGACACCAGTAGACCCTCAGGTGAGTAAACAACCCAAGCGGTAGAAGCCAAGTTCTGTGTATGATGACTCACCCTATCTGTGAATCCTAAGTAGACCAAAGACTTCGTCAACATCTTCCAACCAAGGGAAAACTCAATAAGCAAGCTGAAGATGAAAATAAATGGAAAATATATATACACTAAATTACATTAGTATACAAAGAATTACGCCCAAGCTTGGGTCTCAAGCATAATATATTTTCAAATAGATCCCATTCTTGGGCTCAACCAACACATTCCCTTCATAATATTCTAATTCATAGGCTCCTTTTTCTAAGACACGTCGCACGATATAGGGACCATGCCACATGGGCTTGAACTTGACTGCCCCTAGTGGTTCTTTGGCTTGATCATATAGAAGGACCAAGTCACCCTCAGCGTACAACTGAGGGCATACAGACTTATCGCATTGGACCTTGACACATCTTTTATTCACTTTGATAGCCATATATGTATATCGACGCTGCTCATCTAGACTCTCTAGGTATATGAGGCATTGTTCGAGATCAAAAGTGTCAGGTAGGAGCGCAACTGTCAATCTAAGAGAAGGGATTTCACATTCAATAGGTAATGTCAACTCCACACCATGTACTAACTGGAAAGGAGAAAAACCGATGGAAGTATTGACCGAGGTTTGATATTCCCAAAGTGATGGATAAAACATGATATGCCAGTCAGATTTTCTCTGGTTGAAAATTTTCTGCAAAATGGCCTTGAGAGACTTGTTGTTGGCACAAGGGTAGACCCAAGGTTTAGTTCTAACAGCACACCAACAAGCCCTAACTACTGGCCCTTTCGTAAACACCTGCAGAGTAGATGCAGTCTCACCTGAAGTAGCTATAGGGGGTTGCAAGACACAGGTGTCTACAACTAGAGGAAATGAAAAGTGGATCTAGGGAAACACTCTCACACAGATCTAGTTATTCTTTATCTTTCTTAATCCTATTGCACGAACTATATCTCATACCTAACACAATCTTACATTAATAGTATATCATAGATCAAAAGAACACAACATCAATCACACACAACAACAGGATATACCTGGTTCACCCTCTCCCTGGGGCTACGTCCACAGAACTGGGCTTTATAATATATTAGATGAAAGCATACAGTTCTATATGCACTCTTAGCTTCCATATCTCTCTCTTTATTTCTCTTCTCCTCTCTCCCCTCCCTACGCACCCAGCTACAGGGTTGATATTTGCACCCAACTGAATATCTTACAACACAGACCTCTCTCACCACACAATCCCAGATTGAACCTATCCTAGGTCCTCTTGACCTTTATTTATACATTACAATGACTCTTGGACAACCTTAGGCCGAAACCTAGGTGTCAAAACCCTATGTGTCTAAAACCATAGGTCAACTTGACCCGCGTTTTCAGGGCTTCGCCAGCCTGTCTTTCCTTCTTTCTTGCGAGGTGCTCCAAAGAATCCATTGGTGAATTTTTTCGCTTGCTGAGTCATCCACGATCCATCTTCCTTGTTGATCTTTCTTCCTCGATCTCCCCATCCAACGACTTGCTTTATCTTACTTTGCTTCGTCTTTTCTTCTCTTTTGGCCACTTCAACCCAATCTCAGTCAACTTGTCTTTCGCACAGTTTGCACTTCGTGCTTCTTTCCTTAATATTCACAACCTTCCATAACCAAGGACCAACAGGCCCCCAACACTCACATGTGACTCATCCCAAGGCAATTTAGGTCTAAACCTTTTGTTTTTCTTCGTCTTTGGACTATGCGGGGTGGACTATGCTTTTGGTTCTGTCCCACCCTTCTTTCCTTGTGAAAATTGTATTTTTTGTGTCTGGTACCCAGTTTCAACTGCACCTGGTACCTAGACCCTTATCCTCATGCTTCTACTGGGAGATGTGAGGCAACTATTGTCATAGTACAATTTCAACTGGCTCCCATTCACCAAACCTTCCTTCCATTCTCCATTCAAAGTATTCAACTGCGCAACTCCTCCTTATGTAACGTAAGCAACCTCATATGGCCCAAGCCAATGTGTCATGAACTTGTTGTCATATACCAATACCAGATCTCCTTGCTTGAAGGATTTCTTCTTGATGTGCCTATCATGATAGGCCTTTTCTCGTTCCTTCTATACCTGCTGATGGAATCTTGTGATAAATCAATCTTCTTATAGTTCTACCAACTGTGCAAACCTCTCTTGAACATCGCCAGTGTCATCCATATCTGTGAATGTTGCAATTTCGAGACTAGGAACCGAGTATTCCATAGGGACAACTGCTTCTAGGCCATACACCAACTTAAAGGGACTTTGCATTGTTATCTTCTTTCAAGTGGTTCTATAGGCCCATAGCACTGCTGGTACTCTTAAATCATAGTCATCCATGTTCACACTACAAATCTTCGTCAACGATGTCTCCAAGATCTTGTTGAAATCTTCGACCATCTCGTTCGCTTGTGGATGGTAAGGAGTACTCTTCTAATGGTAGACTTCAAATTCCTAAGTCAAAGCTTCAATAGTATTATTAATAAAGTGTGTGCTTTGATCACTCATCAGGGTCTTTGAGCATCCAAACCTGGTTATGATATCCTCAAATATAAATCGTGCAGCTGTAGTTTCACTACAGTCCTTAACTGCTCTTGCTTCTACCCATCTTGTCAAATACTCTATCACAATGATGATGTATCTAGCTTCTGTGCACTTCCATGGTGGGTTTATAGGTCCCACGAAATTAGTTGCCCATTTCTCAAATGCCTGCAACGTCAGCTATGGTGCTAAATCCATCTCATCTCTTTGGGAAGGCTTCCCAACTCTTTGGCATACATCGCAGGCTTTATAGTATTCCTTGGCATCTTTATGTAAAGTATGCCACCAGAGGCTAGCTCTAAGAACATTTTACATTGTTTCTTTCCTTGCGTAGTGTCCTCCTGTGATGCCTTCATTTGCTTTTGCTAAAATCAGTGGTCTTTCGACCTCCATAATGCATCTCATCGAGATCTCATCAGGTTCAATACCAGATCTCCTTTCTTGAAGGATTTATTCTTGATGTGCCTATCATGATAGGACTTTTCTCATTCCTTCTGTACCTGCTGATGGAATCCTACGATAAATCGATTTTATTCTAGTTCTACCAACTGTGAAAACCTCTCTCGAATAGCGTCAGTGTCATCCATATATGTGAATGTTGCAATTTTGAGACTAGGAACCAAGTATTCCATAGGGACAACTGCTTCTAGGCCATACACCAACTTAAAGGGAGTTTTCATTGTTATCTTCTTTCAAGTGGTTCTATAGGCCCATAACACTGTTGATACTCTCAAATCCCATCCATCCCTATTCACACTGCAAATATTCATCAGCGATGTCTCCAAGATCTTGTTGAAAGATTCGACCGTCTCGTTCTCTTGTGGATGGTAAGGAGTACTCTTCTGATGGTGGACTTCAAATTCATGAGTCAAAGCTTTAATAGTCTTATTAATAAAGTGTGTGCCTTTATCACTTCATCAGGGTCTTCGGGCATAAAAACCTGGTTATGATATCCTCAAATATAAATCGTGCAATTGTAGTTGCAGTACAGTCCTTAACTGCTCCTGCTTATGCCCATCTTGTCAAATACTTTGTCACTGTGATGATGTATCTAGCTCCTGTGCGCTTCCCTGGTGGGTTTATAGGTCCCATGAAATCAATTTCCCATTTCTCAAATGCCTGCAACATCATTTGTGGTGCTAAAGCCATCTCATCTCTTCGGGAAGGCTTCCCAACTCTTTGGCATACATCGCGGGCTTTATAGTATTCCTTGGCATCTTTATGTAAAGTAGGCTACCAGAGGCCAGCTCTAAGAACCTTTTGCGTTGTTGCTTTCCCTGCATAGTGTCCTCATGTGATTCCTTCATGTGATTCTGCTAAAATCAATGGTCTTTCTGCCTCCATAACATATCTCATCAGGATCTCATCAGGTCCCATCTTGTATAGTTGTATGGCTATAAGTGAAAAATTTGCAGCGCGCACTACCAGTTGTTTCTTCTGGATGATTGTATATTCACTAGGTTCCATTCTTGTTGATAGAAACTGGACTATCTTGACGAAGTGGTCATCAATCCTTCCGATGGCCAGCAATTGTGCATCTGGTAGTGTATCCTCCAAACTAGTAGGGTCCTCTCCATGCTCCAACCTAGACAAATGATCAAGTCCCTTGTTCATTCTCCCTAGCTTGACCGCAATCTCAAAATCATATTCCTGGAATAACAATAGCCATCTGCATATACTTCCCCCCAACACTGGCTTGTTGGCTAGGTATTTCAACGCATAGTGATTAGTGAACATCTTAAAATGTCCTCCCAACAAGTAGTGTCGAAAATTCTGCAGCGCATACACCATGGCTAAACCTTCTCTCTTAATGGTAGTGTAGTTTATCTTAGCTATTGATAGCTTCCTGATAGTAAAGGCTAACATATGGTCAATATATCTTGTTACTATTTTTGCTAACACTGCTCCTAGTGCAATAGATGAAGCATCAACATGCACATGAAATTCCTTGTCCAATCTAGGAAAACCAGAATAGGCGCAGTGACCATTTTTTGTTTCAGTGTGTCAAAGCTTTGTTGATATTCTTCTGTCCATTGAAACTGACAATATTTTTTTAGAAGCTTCTCTATGGGTGCTGTAATCTGTGCATATCCCTTAATGAACTTCCTGTAGTATCCAATATGTCCCAGCACAATGCGCAGTTGTCTGGCTAAAGTAGGAGGGGGTAGATTAATAATAATGGAAATCTTGGACGGATCTACCAGCAACCCCTACTTACACACAATATGGCCCAATAGCAATCCAAAGGGTGAAAAGAAGATGCACTTCTTCAGATTCAGGGAAATCTGACATTGCCTGCACTTATCCAACATTAGTCTTAAACATTCAATATGATTTTGTAATAATCTAAAAACAGTGTAATCATCAAAATATGCTTCCAAAACTTTGTGTAAAAATTCCTTTAATGCTTCGACCACCACCCTGGAAAACATGGTTGGTGCATTCTTTAATCCTAAAGGCATCACTGTGTACTAGTAGGAACCCCACTCTATTACAAATGTGGTCTTATGGCGATCTTCTTTAGCAATGCCTATCTAGTGATAACCTGAAAATCCATCTGTAAAGTAATATACCTCCTGTCCTCCCACATTATCTAGAACCTCATCTGTGAAGGGTGTAGGGAATGGGTCATGCAAAAATGCATCATTCAGCTTAATGAGGTCTACATAGATCCTAATCTCTCATGTCTTCTTGTCTTGGACCACCATAGGGCTAATCCACTCCGACTCTTCAATAGGTTCTATGATTCATGCTTCCAACATTCTATCTAGTTCAATCTTAATTTTTTCCTTATATTTGGGATTCAATTTGTAGGGTCTCTGCTTAACTGGCCTTGCATATGGTTTCAAGGGGATCTTCATCTCTCCCATGGGCCCTTTTATGCCCTTCATATCAGYGAACTTGGTTGGGAACAAGTCCTGATATTCATGCAGTAATTTTTTGATCTTATCAATGGTGGCATCATCCCAGTAATCTCCAACATTAGAAAGCTTAGGTGCTTGCTCTATTCCAATATTAACTTTCTTGATTTTGATCGGTTKTCCAATGAAAGGTAGTTCGACTCCTGGTCCTTCTATGTCTCTTTGTCCTTTTGTTTCTATGATGTTCACATTCCTAGGATCATCGTCTTCATCAACATTGATATAGTAACATCCTTGCACTTTTTGAAGAGGTGCAGTCCATTCATCCTCTTCTTACTCCACAGGGAGGCTAGGTGTCTCCTCAAAGACTTTATGTCTGACAACCTGTAAAGCTTGATCCATTGTGGGATGTTGAATTTCAAATAAAAATGAAGCTGCAAAGTTCTAAGTCATATCGTACCAATTTGAAGTGGTGAGGTGCAGTTCTGCTTGAAGGTACCAATTAATAGGCGTTGTGTCTAGAGTATTGATGAACTTCTGCACCCACTGTTCTTGAGGAATGTTGCTCCAGGCCTCCTCACAACCTCACACATGGTCCTTCGGATAGCTTTGACCTGTGTATCTAACTTTGCATTCATTAATGTTGTCTGAAAATCATGTTGTCATCAAAGTGCGGCATTGCATCCAGTCTGCAATGTTCCTTTTATGTGTCCCCCACTATCTTGTTGGAGTAGCTTTCAAAGCCTCATCCAGTGCCAACAATATTTGTTGTACTGGTACAACTTATTCAAATTCCAATAAGAACATTTCTAAATGATTTAAACAAACTTTCCTAAATTTATTCAAATTCCACTATCCAACAAACTTTCCTAGTCAATCTAGCACATCTCCGCGCAGAAAATTCATACATTTTGTTCTGCCAATTCTCCAGTGCTTCTCCTGAGTCCGATGAGAATGCGTTGTCACTTCGCCATCTTAAATTCCCATATGTTGTAGGGTTAATGTAATCCTGATGTCTTGCTGTCAATTTATATATATTCTCTAGCTCATATGTGCAGTCTTCTTCTCTGATAGGTTATGTGTATCTTCGACCTTCATCAGGATCCAGAGGTACAATGACCCTAAGGCCATCACCTTTGAATGTCATTCTTATTTTCTTTAAGTCAACAACAGTGGAATTATTGAAATCCCAATAAAATCCTAACAGAGCAGGATAAGGACAACTATCATCAACTATCTCAATCACCTCGAAGTCCACAAATGTTCTTACCCCGTCGATGTCCATAGGGACATGCTCCAGCCTACCAAAGGGGATTATTTCCTGCTGATTAGCCATCCTAAGCCTGATAGGGAAATTGATCAACTTAGTTTTTCCCATCAGTACCCAGGTATGCTTCATCATAACATTGACCTCTGACCCTAAGTCGAGGACCACATAATCTATATCATAATCTTGAATTTGGGCATTAAGGTGTAGTTCCTTATTTGTCCTTCTCTTTTTGGATAGTTGATGTACCGCTTTATTCAATAGAGGATCTACCCTTCCTATCTCATATTGTTTGATCAAATTTTGTAGTTCTTGTATGGATTTTTCATCCTTAATCAAATTAATGCAAGTACATAAAAATTTCATAAGTTTGCTTGCCTCTTTTTCTTCTCCAGGTGAAGCAGATTGGTCAAAGGCCAGGGGCATTCCACATTCTCTCACTTATGGTTGCGCCTTTGATGAAGAAGCCTAATCTCTTTCAAACTCTTTTCTTGCCTCTTCAAATTTATTCTTCTCTTTCTTTGGATCGAACTCACATGTCTTCTCTGTAGCTCTTCTAACTCCCGATTCTTCTGTAATCTTCCCTGGAGTCACCCTGTCTTCTCTTATAGCAGTGCCCCCTCTAGTGATAATGACGACTCTAGGATCCACTCCACGAGGTTCTGCTGAGATTAGTTGTACTTATTGGTTCCCTTCTCTTCTTTCCTGAAGTTTGTTTAACAACGCAGGACAATCTTCTATGACATGTTCAAATGAGTTGCAGTAACTACAAGTGGTACAAGGGTTCTAATAGTCCCTTGCCAAGTGACCTAGTTGTGCATAGTTATAACAAATGATCTGACCTCGACCTTGGCCCATCCCTCCTCCTCATCCTCTTCCTCTGAATCTACCACGAGGGTTGAAGTTTCCTCTTTCTGGGGAGCTAAACTGCGTAGTATTTCCTTCTTGTTGTACTTCGCCTTGAATTCTATATGTGTCTCTTGATATTTCATGCAAGAGGTGATAAGCCCTACAATATTTCTCATCATGCCCCATAGAGTTACAGAATGTGTAGTAAAGGTTGGTAGGTGTCTGGACATATTTTTACATGTAATAGCATTCTCCAAGGTGATGTCTATTTCTACATACCTCTCACCAAGGTAGAGTAACCTGCTTCAAAGGGATCGGGGCTCCTGAAGCCAAGTACTCATGAAATAGAGGACAGTGCTCCTTGTCGTGACCTTCTGATTTGCATCTAATACACCAAATATCTTCTCTTTTATCTTTTCCCTTATCTTTCTTCCTATCTTCGGCTTGCAATGATAAGCTAGTTAGATGACTCAAAATTTGACTCATAACTGAGCTGGACTCTCCCATAGGGGCTAATTCTAGTTTCATGGTGATCTCCAACGCCTCAGCTTGTGAAGCGATATTTTGTTGCATTAGAGGGACTCTGATGTGTGGTAAGAGGACAACAATGAACCATTATTTATTCTATTCGTCTGGAATCTGAAAACTAAAATGGTCTGTCAGGGTCTTAAACCTATGATCAAACTCCCAAACAGGTTCAACTACTCTTTTCTTGATTTCTTTCAACTCTGTGATGCACTGTGACTCCAACTTGGGTTTCTTGAATTCTGCAATCAACGCAGTCTTGATCGCATTCAACGGTTTCAGCTAGACAACTCCTTGGACAAACTTCATGTACCAGATCAGTGTGTGGTCTCTTAGGGTAGTACTAAATTGAGCTCTCTTAACAGCTTCATCAGTGACATTCTTAATACTCCATACAACTTTGCATAAGAACTAATGTTGATCAGGATCTTCATATCCATATCCCCTAAATGTGGGTAACCTCATCTCATCTACCATAGATATTCCTAGGGTTCCTGAATGAGTATGCACTGAACCACTTGTACCAATGCTCTAAGTGCGCTGATAACTTAGGTTACTCTGGTTACTTAATGTTGTTAAAAAAATAGGAGGCGTAATAGTACTTACTTCAACAGTCTGTGCAATCCCTGAAGTTTCTGACTCTTCTTGGTGAGGTTCTTTAGCCTTCCCTTCTTCTGCCCTAATGGACTTTGAATGTTCCTCATTCAGTAACTCTTCTTCTTCTCCACTGTAGAACCCTTCTTCCTATGTTGGTAGTTCGTGATTCTGCTCAAACAAGTTCACCAAAGGAACTTCTCTGAAGGTTCTCCCACTGCGTGTGTGTCCGACCTCGGTGTCATTGTCGCTGCCTGAATTCTTGAACATTATCTTTTTCAATCTGAACTGCTACTATATCTTCAGGATGTTCTTCTCATGCAATAGCATCTTGATATTCAACTTTAGAAAATGTAAAAATTTTCCTCTCGGTCCCTTAAATAAATATCTCTCTTCTTGGCTATATGATTCTACTCTATCAATAGAAAACTCAGTAATGTACCCTCCAATGGTACTATCAAACCAATGATCTACTTCTCTTGACACAACATTATCAACTCTCTTGACCTTCTTGATCAGCACCGATGTCCAAACCACAAGTGGTCCAAGTCTGATTTTGAGCTAGGTATCTGCTAATCTGGCTAGCCACTCATATAGCTCCTTATGAATTCCTCCAAATAAAATCTCGTGTATATCAATAAATATATACCTTCCCAACCAGTCTTATATACTAATATTAGGGTTCTTATTATGAGCATCTGTGAAGTCCTTTTATTTTTCTTCTATCTACGTTTGAATCTCTGTCTTCGATGGAAACGACCTTGACATTCCCTCAAGAAGATATCGGTCTTGGAAACAGAACCATTTGTTGGCACAAGGGAAGACCCAGGGTTCAGTTCTAATAGTGCACCAACAAGCCCTAACTACTAGCCCTTTCATCAAAACTTGCAAAGCAAATGTAATCTCACTCGAAGTAGCTATAGGGGGTTGTAGAACACAGGTGTCTACAACCAGAGGAAATGCAAAGTGGATCTAGGGAAACACTCTCACACAGATCTAGTTATTCTTTATCTTTCTTAAGCCTACTCTGTGAACTATATCTTAGACCTAACACAATGTTTCATTAATAGTATATCAGAGATCAAAAGAACACAACAACAAGGTATACGTGGTTCACCCTCTCCCTAGGGCTACATCCACAGAACTACGCTTTATAATATATTAGATGAAAGCATATAGTTCTATATGCACTCTTAGCTTGCAGATCTCTCTCTTTCTTTCTCTTCTCCTCTCTCCCCTCCCTGTGCACCCAGCTGCATGGTTGATCTTCAGACCCAACTGAATATCTTACAACACATACCTCTCTCACCACACAATACTTCTCTCTCAGCAATAACAACAATCACTCATCATACATAATCAAACCTATCCCAGGTCCTCTTGACCTTTATTTATACATTACAATGACTCTCAGACAATCTTAGGCCGAAACCTAGGTGTCAAAACCCTAAATACCAAAACCCTAGGTGTCTAAAACCCTAGGTCAACTTGACTCGCATTTTCAAGGCTTCGCCAGCCTGTCTTTCCTTCTTTCTTGTGAGGTGCTCCAAAGCATCCGTTGGTGGCTTTTTCCACTTGTTGAGTCGTCCATGATACATCTTCCTTGTTGATTTGTCTTCCTCGATCTCCATGTCCAACGAAATTCTTTCTCTTACTTCGCTCTGTCTTTTCTGCTATTTTGGCCACTTCTACCCAATCTCAGTCAACTTGTCTTCCACACAGTTTGCACTTCGCGATTCTTTCCTTAATATTTGCAACCTTCCATAACCAAGGACCAACACTTGTTCACAACCTCTACTTGTCTATTTTCTTGGGGGTAGTAAGGGGAAGAATGGCCATGCTTAAACCCTAGTTTAAATGATAGTTATTCCATCATTTCATTCTGAAAGTGACTACCATGTTCAATGACAATCTCACTCAGGATTCCGAACCTGGCTATAATTTGATTGAATACAAAGAAGGAGACAGTATTCTTTTTAGATTTAACTATAGGCATGGCCTCATCCCACTTCATAAAGTAGTCTACGACCACGATAATGTGTTTATTCCGCCCAACCAAAGTTGGGTTTCAATCCACGAAGTCCACCCCCAACTTGGTGAAGGGACGGACAATAATGACTAGATGGAGAGGGTCTAGATGTGAGCGCATTTTCTGAGTGAACACCTAGTAGGGGTGACACTTCTTAAATTCTTCAACACAATATTTAAAGATATATGGCCAAAAATAATCATCTTGCAAAATTTTCTGGGTCATTGCAAGCCCGGATAGATGACCACCACAAGCCCCATTGTGGCAGTCGTTTAGAATGGACTTGGCTTCTTCATGATTTAAACAACGACACAAGATGTTGTCTAATCCTCTACGATACAGAGTGTTATTGACGATAAGGTAGTTCTTAGCTTGGTATCGTATACGTCGTCAGTCATCTCATGAGAGATGTTGAGGGAACTTAAAATTTTGAAGATAGAGAACAATGTCTCCATACCAGGGGTTTGACGACGAGACAAGGAAAATTTTTTCATCTGCAAATGAATCAACGTGAATAACATCTTCGTCTAATCAAGGGAAGTCGGATATTAACTCTGCAAAAACTAGTGATTTTGTGGATTTCACGGAAGCAAAATCGAGATCAAACTCTTGTAGAATGACAATCCATTTATTGTACTTTCCCCCTATTATACCCCTGGTAAGGATGTATTGAAATGGATTGACATCGACAACCACAATAGTTTTTCAAAGCAATATATGTTGGATTACTGAGAGGGGGGGGTGAATCAATAATAGAGCAATTCAATCCTTTTTAACCACAATATGCAAATGTTATATCAATGTAGCATTATCATCCAATAATTGTAGAGTAAATAAACAATGAACAAATGAGCAATCATACACATACACAGTACATCAGTGTTTTTACGTGGAAACCCAAAGCGGGAAAAAACCACATCATGTTTTTTCTTATATGTATTTAAGAATTACATTCATTGGAAGCACCAACTTCCTTTGTTTTCCAGCTGCAACTGGAAGGAGGCTCCAACCCCCTAATTTCTCAGGCTACAACCTGAGGAAAGCTCCAACTCCCCAATTATCTATCTACAACCAGAAGGAGACTAAGACCCCCTATGTTCTCCAGCTACAATCAAAAGGTGCCTACAACCACCTGTCCTTGCCCCATCCAACTGCCCTGATGTATAAGTAGAATGATGGAACCACTGTCACACTATCATTGTGAGATATACTACTGTAAACCTGTACCAATCAACCTGCACCAAACAACCTGTACTAATAACTTGAACTATGCATCAACCATGCATCAACATGTACCTCAACCTATAATCAACATGTACCATAAACAAGTGCATCAACCATGCACCAACTTGTACCAAACAACCTTTAATCAACTTGTACCATAAACAAGTGCATCAACCATGCACCAACTTGTACCTCAACCTATACCATCAACAAGTGCATCAACCATGCATCAAACCTGTACGAATAACCTGTCACAAGAACCTATACAAACAACCTATCAAAACAACCTGTCTCATCAATCTTATCAACCAAATCAGATCTTCTTATCAAGATCAATCACCGAGACAACTCTCAAAGATGTGCATCAACCAAGCATAACACAACAAATTATAATCATCACCAAGATCAATGTCTGCTTCTAATAATATACCAATACAAGTATGCTACATCATCCATAAACCATGTGTCAACAATACTACTAACAAGTGCCTCCAACCATGTACCAAGTATGTACCAATCATCTATCAACTACTCATCAAGTATGACTCATCAATATGTACTAACATCATCAATTATACACCTCATGTATGTGCCAACTCATCAACTACTTGTCTCAACCATGTACCCAACATATACCTCAACCAACATCCCTTATCAATTTCATAATCCAAATCTGATTTGTAACTCTATAATAGACCTGGTGTATATGATCACATACCTGCAAACCTTCCTTAACTTTAACAACAAGAGACTATTATTTTCATCAAACTTTACTTTAGTCTCACATGACTAATTTTGGATTAGACAACAACCCTAACTTGAAATAATCGTAACTATGTACCTGTAATGAATGAAGATATGAAAATAGTACAAAATGTTCTTCAAAGTGTTTTATGCAATTCCTCCAGGTGTCACTACTTGGAACCTCTCAGAAAAAAATTTATAGCAAAAATGGCATACTTTGTTGAATTATGGCTTATTCTAGAGAGTGAACTTGTAGAGCATGCCCTGCACGGAATATTTGTTGTATGGATATGAAAATTGTACACAGAATACTATATATTGTACTCTAACCAATACATTTGTTCTTACTAAATTTAGACTAGTTTCAGGACTAGCCACAAACCTTATTTTCCACAGAGTGTAACTCCAAAAATACAACGACCCACAAGATGAAATTTGTACCACATCTACTTGGATATGTTTCCTCAATGGACTCCCAATTTCACGGTTTAAATCATTCTAGAAAAAAAATGATTGCAAAAATGGTGAGATGACTTGTAAATAACATACCTTAGAAAGCATCATCAAAAGAATTTATCCTCCCTTGAATTTTGGCTTTCTTTACTTCACCTTCCCTCTGAAATTCATCTTAGATATCCTTTGGTTACCTCAGTCACTTGTAGATATTCAATATGCTCAAGTTTTATTAAAATGATAAAGCCTTGCCTCGTATTTATACTTTCATGTAGCTTCCTCAAGGGGTTACCTTTTAACCATCTTAACCCACTTTCCTTATTTTAGGGTTAACCCACTTCTAATTTCTCCATTAACTTTATTATTTAAATAATTTGTTTTGTATTAACTTTGAATTATAGTACACTCATCACTTCACTTTATTACTTACCTTCTAAAGTCTCTTAAACCACTTTGACTACTTTGACCTTTTGGGGCTTCTAGATGACTCATGAGGGTTCTCCAACTTCACATGGCCATAAATCTCTAACCGTGAGGATTTATGTGACGTTCCACATACCACTAGAAACAGAATGACATGTACTATCCATATAGAATAGTCTTGCCAGAAAATATATCAAAACTCATACCATTATCCCTCATACAAACTTGGGTCTGTTACGCAAACCTGGGTTCTCCAACTTCTCATGGCCATAACTCTCTAATCGTGAGGGGTTATGTGATGTTCCACATACCACCAGAAATGGAATGACATGTACTATCCATCTAGAATTGTATTACCTTCAAATTTATTAAAACACATACCATTATACATGAAACAACCTTGGGTCCATTACCCAAACCTTTGTGCTACCAGAATTTCTCCAAGGGTTGAAATCAATCATTAAGGGTTGAAATTAATACACAATATCACTCTCCAATGGTTGACATCAATGACAACTAACAATCCATACCCATTTTCCATCAACCTAAGCCAACTGTCTAACAATCTCCCCCTTTGACATTGATGGAAACACTTAGTCATGATAACATTCATGTTTATACTCTTCATCAATGTTTCTATCTCTCCCCCTTTGACATCAATGGAAAAGGGTATCTCCCTTTGGGGATTCTCCTTTTGACTGAACTCTCCTTGGGGTTGCTCCCCCTGCCTACATGCCTTTGATTTTTATTTATGTTTATAAGACTCCGATTAGTCTCTCTCCCTTCATATGAATAATATCCCCCCCTTTGACAAAGGGTATCACCCTGAAGTAATATCGTTCATTCTTCCCTTGTGACAATCGCTCCCCTTAGAAACATGCCTCTATTCTCTCTCTCCAAGCATTTACCTTTGCATCTGATAAATCTCTCTCCCTTTTCCATCAATGGAAAAGGTATATTTCCATTCGAGGTTGCTCCCCCTAACAAGACTCTTCCTGAAATTGATCTCCCAACCTGAATTGTCCTATTTATGGTGCTTCCTCGTGTACATCTAAGAAATATAAGATAAGCATTCAAAAGCATTCATTTTGGAGTAGAAATTACTCCTAGTCTCTAGAAAAGATACTCAAAGGCTTCCCGTGGAAGCGGTTTTGTAAAGATGTATGCCACTTGTTCTTTTTTGCCCACATATTCAACTCTGATGTTCTTCTCTGTAACATGTTCCCATAGAAAATGATACTTGATTGGAATGTGCTTCATCTTGGAGTGCATCACCGAGTTCTTTGAGATACTGATGGCGCTTGTATTATCACAATAGATTGGAATGGGATCATCATACTCAACCTGTATATCTGTCAGATTTTGTTTCATCCATAGAACCTGTGTACAACATTCTGTTGTTGCAATATACTCTGCCTCGGTTGTACATAAGGATATTGAATATTATTTCTTACTTAGCCATGATACTAAACACTCACCCAAGTAGAACGTTTCTCCACTGGTGCTTTGTCAGTCATCAATGAAACCTTCCCAATATTCATTTGTGTAGGCAATAAGTGATATATCATTTCCTTTTGGATACCATAATCCAAACTCTTTTTTTCCTTTGAGATGTCTGAAAATCCTCTTTACTGCTAATATATGTGATTCCTTTGGTGCTTCTTAAAATTGTGCCACCTTTCCAACTGCCTACATTACATCTGGTCTGTATGTTTTCAGATATAGTAAGATACCAATCATTGACTTGTATTTCCTCTGGTTTGTAGACTTTAAATCATCATCTTTGCTAAACTTGCAACTGGTTTGCATAGGAGTGGTAACTAGTTTGCAATCTTCCATTCCGAACCTCTTTAGCATTTCTCTGATATACTTCGTTTGAGAAATAAAAATTCCTTGGTTTCCTTGACATATATGAAGACCCAAAAAGAAGGATAGTTATCCAAGTAATGACATTTCAAATTCATTATGCATATCCTTTACAAATTTCTAGCTTAACCCGTCATTAGTACTTCCAAAACAATATAATCAACATAAATATCAATTAATAAAATACTACCTTGAGTTACCTTGATGTAGAGGTTGTTGTATGTGCTTCATTTCCATAGTTCGTAGGGAGTTTTGTCATTGTTGTTTCTGAGCATTACTCTATTTTGAATGTGAACTTTTGTATGCATTGCATGTGTCCAAAAAATCTCTATCAATTTGGAATCCATTAGCATTGTTAGAGCCATTTCATGTGTAATTATCATCCATTATGATAATGTTCCTTTGCCTATGAACCACTCTCTGAACCAATCTATGAATCCATGCTCTCATCCACTGTCATATATATGTCCAAACCTACTAAGTGTTCTTACGAATCCATATATGTCCATACTATCCAAGACTCTACTTGCACAACTATCCATAATGTTGACCCATTTATCACTATACTATCATGAAGTCTTGATTAATCTATAAAATTGTACTTGTTTTAACTGACTGCTATGGATCTGTTTTCTCAAACTCTGCAAGTTGCTCGAAGGACGGTTCTTTGGTCTATGACAGTTATCGCATAGACCCCCCTGTCTAATATTCAAATTACCTGGGAGTCTCTAAGATGGATGGCTCAGAACAATTCTTGCTCTGATGTGTATTCATCATCATCTTCATTGGTAGATCTGTCATCTCTCTAACCTCTGACTTATTTTTTTCTGTCTATGGATTCATCTTTCACTACAATGCCTGAAAGTACAATCTCTTGAACCTATTCCTTATTTACCTGTCCTTATTTTCTTTCATTTATTTTCAAAACCTTTCAGTATCTGACATCTTTCATTTTCTTAGTATAATTTTCTTCATCTCGTTTTATTTCCAATCTTGCGATCTCTGGTACCTAGTTTTTTTTCAATTTTTCTTCTTGTTTTCTTATCCATACTTTCTTATATCTGATATCAGTGTTTTCTTTCATGGAATTATCGATCATGCTTCTACAATCACTAGCTATGTGTCCATAGTTATGAAATTTGTAACACTCAATGTTACGTGCGGCCACATAGGCACTTCTTGCTTGAACATTTCTTTTATAATCCCTACAATCTACAACCTTATGTCCAAAATTAGTACAATAAAAAAAATGATCATAAAAGAAATTTGCATACCTAGGAGTGAATGATCATCTTTATGGTGTAGTCCTTCTGAATTTCTTCCTTGACTGATCATGTTCATGATTGAAGCTTCTTTGTGGCTTGAACACAAATGGTCTTCTTGAAGATGTATCTTCAATAGTTTTCTTAGATTCTGGTTGACCATGATTCTTTCCTTTGAGTACTTATGCATAACTCTTTATATTTTCTCCATTCTTCTTTTCTAGCAACCTAGAGTTCTTCTCTTCATTCTCTATAACAGATGTTGATGTTTATGTCTCTTCAACGTTCTTTTTGAGATGGACAATTTTACTTCTCAATGTGACAACTTCTTCTTCAAGATTCTAACCTCTTCTTATTTCTTTAATATATGAGACTTCATGACTTCTTTTGTTCTCTTCGCTTCTTCAAGATGAATTTTTAATGTGATTATTTCTTCTTCAAGTACTTTCTCTTCTTGACCAAACTCTGACTCAAGCTGGTTTAGATTGTTAGTTCTTTCCTTAAGATGATTTGTCAATATCTTCTCTCTCATTTATGCTTCTTCCTTCTGTGTTGCTATGTTGGCTTCCAAACACTGCTTTTGATATTCAAGATTTTCTTCAATCTTTCTGGCTTCTTCTAGCTGCGTTCTTAAGTTCTTGATGACTTGTTGGGATTCTTAAAAAATGTGAACACTTTCCTTTTGTTTCATCAATTCTTTCTTGAGTGACTTTTTTCTTCTCTTAGTTCATCTAAAGAACTAATCAATTCTACCTCATAATTGTCTTATTTTTCAATTTGTTTTTCTGTTTCATTTCATTCATGGCATTCTATTTCAATATGTCTATGTTTTTCAGAATTAAAGAAAAACAACATAGCTCCGTTGATTATGTACTCTTCATCTTTTGAATCTGTTTGACATGGTGAACATATTTCTTCTTGATCTATACTTGCATATTCTTTGACATTTTTTGAATCTGTGATGGGTGAATAATATATGTCATGTAACTTATCCCAAAGTTCTTTGGCTAATGAACATTTACCAACCATTTCTCTTACTGGATTAGGTAATCCTTCCCAGATGAAATCCATTGTTATTTTGTTATTATTCTTCAATTCCTTATTGGCTATTGTATTTTCCCTTTTTGAACTATCATATCCTGTAACGACTAATAGCCAAATATAATTTCCCTGTGCCTGTAAAAATACTTTCATCCTTATGCTCCACATCTCATACTTTAAACCATTTTGACCATTAAACAGTGGTACTCCATTCTCATAATAATCCATGATATCCTTCCAGTGGTTAAGCTATTTCCTGAAGGAACCTTCTCTGATAACAATTGTTGGATTACTGAGAGGGGGGGTGAATCAGTAATATATAAATTCAATCCTTTTTAACCAAAATATGAAAGTGTTATATCAATGTGGCATTAGCATCCAATAATTGGAGTAAATAAACAATGAACAAATGAGCAATCATACACATACACAGTACACCAGTGTTTTTACGTGGAAACCCAAAGTGGGATAAAAACACGGAATGATTTTTATTATATGTATTTAAGAATTACATTCATTGGAAGAACCAACTTCCTTTGTTTTCCAGCTGCAACTGGAAGGAGGCTCCAACCCCCTAATTTCTCAGGCTACAACCTGAGGGAAGCTCCAACTCCCTAATTCTCTAGCTATAACTAGAAGGAGGCTATGACCCCCTATGTTCTTTGACTACAACCGAAAGGTGGCTACAACTACATGTCCTTGCCCCGTCCAACCGCCCTAACATATAAGTAGAATGATGGAACCACTATCACACTATCACTGTGAGATATATTGTTGTAAACCTGTACCAATCAACCTTTACCAATAACCTGAACCATGCATCAACTTGTACCTCAACCTGTAATCAACCTGTACCATAAACAATTGCATCAACCATGCAACAACCTGCACCAAACAACCTGTAATCAACCTATACCATAAACAAGTGCATCAACCATGCACCAACCTATACCATCAACAAGTGCATCAACCATGCACCAAACCTGTACGAATAACTTGTCACAGCAACCTATCCAAACAACATATCACAACAACCTATCTCATTAATCTTATCAACCAAATCAGATCTACTCATCAATATCAATCACCAAGACAACTCTCAAAGATGTGCATCAACCAATCATAACACAACAACTCGTAATCATCACCAAGATCAATATGTGCTTATAATAATATACCAATACAAGTATTCTATATCATCCATAAACCATGTGTCAACAATACTACTAGCAAGTGCCTCCAACCATGTACCAATCATGTATCAACTACTCATCAATATGTACTAACGTCATCAACTATGCATTGCATGTGTGTGCCAACTCATCAACTACTTGTCTCAACCATGTACCCAACATGTATCTCAACCAAAATCCCTCATCAATTTCATCATCCAAATATGATTTGTAACTTTGTAATAGACCTAGTGTATATGATCACATACCTGCAAACCTTCATTAACTTTAACAACAAGAGACTAGCATTTTCATCAAAATTTACTTTAGTCACACATGACTAGTTTTGGATTAGCCAACAACCCTAGCTTGAAATAATCATAACTATGTACATGTAATGAATACAGATCTGAAAATAGTACAAAATGTTCTTCATTGTTTTTTATGCAATTCCTCCAGGTGTCACTACTTGGAACCTCACAGAAAAGAAGTCATAGAAAAAATGGCATACCTTGTTGAATTCTGGCTTATTCTAGAGAGAGAATTTGTAGAGCATGCCCCACACAGAATATTTGTTTTATGGATATGAAAATTGTACACAGAAAACCAAAGAATATAATCTAACCAACACATTTGGTCTTACTTAATTTGGATATGATATGAATAAGTTATGATGTTTTTACCCGAAACAATTGTTTTAGACTAGTTTTAGGATTAGCTACAAACCTTATTTTCTACGGAGTGTAACTCCAAAAATACAATGACCCACAAGCTGAAATTTGTACCACAACTACTTGGATATGTTTCCTCAATGGTATTCCAATTTCACGGTCTAAATCATTATATAAAACAATTTATTGCGAAAATGGTGAGATGGCCTGTAAATAACATACCTTAGAAAGCATCATCAAAAGAATTTATCCTCCCTTGGATTTCGGCCTTCTTTACTTCACCTTCCCTATGAAATTCAGCTTAGATATCATTTTTTTACCTCAGTCACTTGTAGAAATTCAATATTCTCAAGTGTGATTAAAGTGAGAGATCCTTGCCTCTTATTTATACGTTCATGTAGCTTCCTCAAGGGGTTACCTTTTAACCATCTTAACCCACTTTCCTTATTTTAGGGTTAACCCACTTCTAATTTCTCCATTAACTTTATTATTTAAATAATTTATTTTGTATTCATTTTGACTTATAGTAAAATCATCACTTCACTTTATTATTTACATTCTAAAATCTCTTAAACCACTTTGACTACTTTGACCTTTTGGGGCTTCTAGATGACTCACAAGGGTTCTCCAACTTCACATGGCCGTAACTCTCTAACCGTGAGGAGTTATGTGACGTTCCACATACCACTGGAAATGGAATGACATGTACTATCCATCTAGAATAGTATTTCCTACAAATATATCAAAACTCATACCATTATCCATCAAACAAACTTGGGTCCATTACCCAAACTTGGGTTCTCCAACTTCTCATGGCCATAACTCTCTAACTATGAGGAGTTATGTGACATTCCACATACCACCAGAAATGGAATGACATGTAATATCTATATAGAATTTTCTTACCTTCAAATATATTAAAACTCATACCATTATACATGAAACAACCTTGGTTCCATTACCCAAACCTTTGTGCTAACGAAATTAGCTATCGGACTTTATCCAAAGGTTGACATCAATCATTAAGGATTGAAATCAATCTACAATATCACTCTCCAATGGTTGAAATCAATGACAACCAACAATCCATACCAATTGTCCATCAATCTAAGCCAATTGTCTAACAATATATAATTTTGTAACTGTTTGATTACATGAACAACAACCAAAGCTAGCTTTTCAACTTTAGAATATTTGAGTTCATGGATGACTAAGTTTCGATTAAGATAGTAAATGACGTGCTCACGGAGCTCATCATCCTCCTGAACCAACACCATACCGATCGTCTCTTCATACACAACAACATAAAGCAAGTAATCTCTATTGTAGTATGGATACTTCAGTAGAGGTGTCGATACCAAGGATTTATTCAAAGCATCAAAGGATTATTGGGATCTCTCATCCCAGATAAAAGGAGTGTTCTTCTTCAAGAGACACATGAAACCCTTAGTAATATTGGCATAGTTCACTATAAACCATCGTAAAACATTATCTTTCCCCAATAAACCTTGAAGTTGGTGAATAGTGCGCAGGGGAGGAAATCGAAGTATTTCCTCAACCTTTAACAGATCTACCATGATCCCAGTCTCAGAGAATAAAAATACTAGAAGATGACCTGGCCTAACGCAAAAGATGCATTAATGAGGGTTTAACCAGATACGATAATGGCGACATATTTCAAAGACTAGCCGAAGGTGCTTATGGTGATCCACTCTCTTACGTGAGTGAGCAACAAGATCGTCAAGATAGGCTTCGACTATATGATTGAGATCGTGAAATGTGAAGGTCATAGCTCATTGGAAGGTTGCTCCAATGTTTTTAAGGCTAAAAGGCATATTTCGATATGCAAAAGTACCCCAAGGTAAAATTAATGTCGTCTTATGTTGGTCCTTGGGTTTAATCTAAATTTGGTTATACCCTGAAAATCCGTCCTTGAAAGAAAAAACTTCACTTCCCAGACACTCGTCGAGAATATGATCGATGAAGGGTGTCACGAAGTTGTCTTTAGGACAGGCTTTTTTCAGGTCATGAAAATCCATGGATACGTGGATGGTTCCTTTTTTTTTATTCATGGGAACATGATTGGATACCCATTCAACCAAAGGAACTGGATAGATAAAGACGATATTAAGCAGTTTTTCTACCTCTGCCTTAATAGCAGGGGCCTTCCTGGGATTGACAACTCTAAGATGTTGTTGAACAAGCTTAGCATCTGGGTAAGATTTAATCTCATGTTCGATGATTCGAGGGTCGATTCCTAGCATCTCTTCATATGACCAAGCGTATACATCTTGGAATTCCTTGAAGAGTTTGGTGTAGATCATAATTTCTTCTAGCGAGAAATCTGCACCAATGTATACATATTCAATATTGCGAGGGATACGAGAGATATCGATCGTGATGGTAGGGGAGATACTTTCCATGTTTCCTTCAGTAGAAATGTCGTGCATATCAAGTGGAACTATGGCGTGACCGACTATCTCGCTCAAAGTAGATCTAAAGTCATCTTGTTCGATTCTAGCAATCTCTGGGAGAAAATAAGAGCGATGATGCATATCATCCCAAGGTTTTTCAGAACAATTCATGGCCTCGATGATAGCTTCATCTGAATGCAAATTATCATCAAGGCAGTCACGAGAACAAGACAACGAAGTGACCCACACGGGCTCCCAGACAGGATCCTCCTTTCCCATCTGCGAGGTAACAGGATCCAGATTGGTGGAAGATTCAAGAACAACTTGATACACAATCTTTGATGTCGATAGTGGCATGGCCATTCCAGAAAGTGTCTGACCTTCACAAGACATCTTTGAGGAAGGTAGGGTCCAAGGATTGTTAAAATAGGAAGTACGGAAAGGAACAGACCTCTCTGATGAAACAGGCCTACTGGACATGGCGTAAATATGGTGAACCGGTGCCATGAAGTCGAATGTACCCATAAGGGATGAATACATTATGACACTGATATTCTCAGTTTTTGGCTGAGAATTGTCGATCACAGGGATCTACGGTCCAACATATGCATAGGGACTAGCATACGCAAAGGACAACTCATTGATCGTCACAATCTTCCCATAGTGAGGAAAACAAAGAGTGCGGAAGATGGACGATATAATTGCAATCATAGTGTAAGTCCAATTCCATCCTAGTAACAAGTTATAGTCGAGGGGTGCATCAACCACCTCGACATCCACCTCTATTGTCTTCCCACCTAACTGGACCGGAAAGGCAGGAAGAATACCGTGAGGGTAGAAGGAATGACCGTCAAAAGTGGTCAACATGGTCAGAGACTGAGAAAGGGTCAGAGAGCTGAGGGCTTTCCAATAGACCAAGGACATCACACATGTTGCAGCGCCTTCATCAACAACAATATGTTTGATGGTATACTTTGAGTAACCCACGTGGATTTGTAATTCCACATGGTAAGGCAAGTGAGGCTTCACATCTATCATGTCAAACTTGGTAACTTTCGAACCACAAGGATATAGAGATCCTAACGCAGATATCAAGGCATTCCTCTATGAAGGAAACGTCTGGAATACCTCCAGAGCCGACATCGCACAAGGGGTTTGACCTAGGTCCTCAACAATAGAGTAATTTTGGGCAGCTCTAGCATTAGGATTGTGGGTAGAGCGCCTAAGTAGTCCTTTACGAATACGAGGCGGTGGATCTAGTTTTTTGATCTATAGGGGCATCTCCAAAGGAGGGGGAGACTCTAGACTAGGTATGGTATGTGGAGAATTGTAATCGCTAGATCGAGTGTCTACATTAACCTTAGATTTAACCATATTGATGCCTAAACGGTCATTGTCTTGTGTCAGTGGTTTTTGACTACCACTCGCCACATTTCTGGCATTTGAGGAGCTCGAGGCCATGTGCTGGTTATGTGGAAAAGGATTAGTCAGCACGGTGGGTGGTAGAGATAAAATCCTCACAACTTCCACAAGTTTTGGGCATAAATGGGTAAGGTGATCGTCTGTACAAAGCTTACAGGGAAACTTCACCTTCCACATTTTTTTCTTTCCCTCGCCAGCATTATTATTCATCTTCTCATTATTACCATTTTCCTTGGGTTTATTATTATTCTTCCCTCACTGTTGTTGGTTACCATTCGGGTCGGTCGACGATTGCACAAAACATACATTCATAGACTAAGTGGGATTGGAGGACACAGACGAAGATGACCCTCCTGTAGATTGGTTTAGAGACAAGTCTTTCAAATGGCTTGTCACCGATTCTGCGGATTTCACATTGATGGAGCCCACAATGCCATTGGCATGAGGCCTGGGCTTTTGTCTAGGGTCATAGTTTGACCTTGGTGCATTGGGAAGAATATCATATAACATCCCAGACTAAGCATATATAAGATCTAATTGTTGGGCTTTAAAAATTACTTCTTCCTCATAAGTAACCTCAGATGTAGAAACATCCTTCGAAATATAAAGTAAGAGATATTTAAGGAACCACTCTAGCAAAAATTTCTGGGGTATGTAGGCCTTGATCAACCTCTTCCATCTACGCCACTCCTAGATGTGATCCGAGATATGAGTGGCCCTTTCCTAACAAAAGGTCAACAAAATTTCGATGGCAGCATCATAACGAACTGAAAATTGGAAGTGGTTGAGGAAGACTAAAACCAACTGATTAAAACTTGTGTATACCCTTCTAGGTAGCTCAATATACCATTTCGCGACAACCCCTGTGAGGGTGCATTGAAATAATCTTAACCAAATAGAATCGTCATTAAGGGAATTTGAAGAGCACCAAAGGTTAAAAGTGGTGATGCGGGAGCATCGCTCCACCTCAGCAATGCACCATCTAGATAACTCATCAAAGCGCATTCAAAGAGGGGAGAGCCGTCAGCCCTCTCATTTTGCCCTCATTTTCAAATTTTTAATTGTAATTAAATGCAATTAAATGTTGTAAGGTTGGAATAGCCAAATTGATTCCTTTGTGTAGATAGGAGATGAGGTCGCCTTTAATGGATGACAAGCTAATGAATGTCTAGATCTGATTCAGACTAGATGGCCATTGAATGTAATTCAATGTAATTAATGAAAGTTAGGTATCTTGGAGGGAGAGCTCAAGGAGCCCCTCTTTTGTAAAAGATATTTGTATCTGATTTCATTAGAACAGATAAGGACAGATTAGAAGAAGATATCTACCAAGTAGAGGATATGAGTGAGTAGAGAGCTCAAGAGAGGAGAGAACAGAGACTATGTTGCAGTCCAGTATTTGTAACCATTGTACAGACATTTTGAGATTAATACAAACCAGTTTTTCCTAGGACTCTGTTGCAGTCCCGAAGGGAGTGGGAACATCCATCGTAGAGGGGGACAGGTGGAAGAAGATCCGAGAGTTCGAGGATTCAGACTTCGGAATATTTTCAAGGATAAGAGTACAAACTTCACGAAGTGCAGAGAGAAGATATGAACCATTGGATCACGAAGAGTCATGGACCGTTGATCTGGCACGAGTAGAGTTCAGTTTTTGGAGTTCGGAAAAAAATAAGTGAATTAACTTCCGTGGATGCAAAACGCGAAGTCCCAAAGTGCTTGGAAGTGGATCTTAGGTCATAGCCAAAGACCACATCATCGGAGGTTAAAGGAACGGATATAACGCTCGCTAGGCTCTTAGTTCAGACTTCGGGAGTTGGGAGAGTCGGGAGCAACTCGCAGCAGGACATCCAAAGTCCAAAGTCATGAAGCACCTTTTGGTTTGGTTCCTAGCCACAGCCAGTGGTCACAAGAGGGAAACTTGCACCCGGTGCTACTTCACACCGGTGAAGTTTCGCAAAAGGACCTATGGATTATTATACTTGGAGGTTCCAGCAGGAACCCAAAGAGCTACTCCAGCTCATAGAATTGAAGATCCATTGACCGGGAGGTCGCAGAGACCCTGCTGAGGTGAGGCACTGCATCAAGTGGTATTAGAGCCCAATTTTCATCTATAGATTTCAAGTGAAAGAGATGAAGGAAGTAATCTGGTAACATCAAATGGTACCAGAAGCTTATAATTTTTCTGTAGATAGAAGGCAAAGAAGGTGAAGATAGAGTATTTATTCTTTGTGGGAAATATTGTTGCAAGGCGTGCAATAAATGGTAGACAATCAGGTGGGCTAAGGTAAGAGGAATATGGCTACTCAAGGCCATGAACGTGGTCGGAGAGAAGGCCACAAGCATAAAATTAAGGCAAAAATGGATAGGGACCTCATTGAGATAAGAGCAAGAATGGAGCAGCTGACATTAAAGATGGATCAGGAGGAAAAGGTACACTGGAGGTACGAATGGCCTCTGAAGAGAAGGGTAAAATGGCATGTTCAAAAATTGTTGGCCAAAGGACAGCAAAGGCTATTTAAAAGGTGGTTGAGACATGTGGAAATCCTCAAAGACAAAGAGGAAATGGTTCACATCTGTGAGCCAGAAACTAGAAAAAGTCTCAATGATGATGAGGAAAAGAGATCAGCTAAGGATCTTAGAAACTTCCAGGAGGGAAGTGATTAAATTTTAGATTTCCAGGTGGGAAATGAGATGATATCAATCAATCTCATAGATTGTTAGGAGGGCAGGGAAGAAATCCTAGATTGTCAGGTGGAAAAGGGAGAGGAGAGGAGACTTCCTGACAGTCTCATGAACTCAGAGGTGAGTTCGAATCAGCAAGGAGTGCTGACAAAGGAGGATCAGAGGAGCATCTTGATCATTGGGGGAATTCATATATTCCTACCAACTAGCCGAGCAAAGGCTAGCATCTGTGTTGCAGGTGTAGAAACAAAAGGAAAACCAATAGAGACTGTCAAAGAGGAGGAGGAAATGGAGCAGACATCATAGTCTACCCCAACAGAAGAAGGAAAACATGCAGTTAAGATGATCACTTCATGGGAGAAGGAGTTGGAGATGTTGGAGGATCAGTTGAACAATCCAGAACTAGAAGATGGCTACCAGGAGACAGTCATGCAGATGGTAGGAGAAGATAATTCAGAAAAACTGATCAGGAACTTCATCCAGGGAGATGAACATGAGATGTTTGTAGCACTGAATCTTGTAGCATAAGATGAAATAGAATTCCAGTGTGGGGAGCAGCTGGAGGAAGTTGGAGCTGAATCGACAGGAGAACTGGAAGAAATGAATCTGGCAGAGGAAGAAGTTGAGCAACATCTCAGTGATGAGACTGCAGAACTGGAGTCTGCAGTAGAGTGGAAATCTAAGGCCACAAGAGATGAATTCATCAAGGGAGATCAGGTTGATCTACCCATCGACGAGGAGGAAGTACATCAAAGAAGGATTCAAAACAAGATCCAGCCAGCAAAGGAACTGGACGAGGTGATAGAGGAGATAAGGAGGCTAATGTTGAGGTCAGAAAAAGAATATTTCAGTAGGAGGAAGCTGAGCAGAGAGAATCCTACAAGAGAAGTAGGGAAGAAGAAGCAATAGCAATAGCAACAAAGCAAAGAAGCAGATGGACAGCCACAAAGGAGAGTTTGGGATCCAGGGGGATTTCAACATTGGAGCAGGGGAAATCATGAGAAGGAGCTCATGAATTTTTCACAGTAGTGGAGTATGATGCAGGAGCATCACTCCACCTCAGCAATGTGCCAGCTAGATAACTCATCAAAGCACATTCAAGGAGGGGAGAGGCATCATCCCTCTCATTTTCCCCTCATTTTCAAACTCTGAATTGTAATTAAATGCAATTAAATGTTGTAAGGCTAGAAGAGAAAAATCAATTCCTTTGTGTATATAGGAGATGAGGTCTCCTTTAATGGATGACAGGATAATGAATATCTAGATCCGATTCAGACTAGATGGACATTGAATGTAATTCAATGTAATTAATGAGAGTTAGGTAGCTTGGACGGAGAGCTCGAGAAGCTCCTCTTTTGTAAAAGATCTTTGTATCTGATTTAATTAGAACATATAAGGACATATTAGAAGAAGAGATCTAGCAGGTAGAGGAGATGAGTGAGTAGAGAGCTCAAGAGAGGAGAGAACTGAGACTCTGTTGTAGTCCAGTATTTGTAACCATTGTACATACATTCTGAGATTAATAAAAAGCAGTTTTTCTTGCATATGATTATGTGTGTTTATATGTTTATGAATGAATGTTATCTGTGCGTTTATTAACACTGTAGATGTATGAATAGTTTACATATGTAGGGTGGAGATATAATTCCACTATCTTTGAGAGTTTGTTGGATTTTTTTATGGGTTGTTTAGCTTGTGCAAGGAGTGCACAACAGAGTATTGGAAACTCTGTAGCCAGAGCAAGGAGTGCGCATATGAATCTCAAATCGAGTTTAGGGGAGAACATGTCGGGAGGGAACACCAGAAGGATTCATGAACTTAAGGAAAACCTCAGAGTTACTGAATACTTTGGAGGGTAGACTATGCAGAGAGAGCACAGAGAAAGAAGAATTGTTAAAGGTTCTATAGAGATCTGCCAGGAGGGAATTGAACAGGTGCAAGATGTGCACAAAGTGAACTCTATATCAATTTTAGTTTTAGAAAGTGTCTCAGTGAGACATTTCTCAAAGTTGTTGAATACTCTGAAAACTCTACCAGGAGAGCATTGAGTAAGTGCCAGAGCACACCAGGAGAACTCTGTTTCGAGTTCCAGAAGAGAAGTGTCAAGTCGAAGACACTCACAGAGTTGTGAACATTTTGTCTAATAGCTCTGAAGTGCATTGAGAGGATGCAGGAGAGGCATCAGAGAACCTGAAAAAGAGTTCACGGGTAAAGAGGAATACCTGTGTAAGGAGTGCACCAAGCCAACACTCAGGTGAAGTGTTGAAAGACAGTGAGTTGAAGGAAAATCCATCACAAGGAGTGTGTGGAGGAAAGAAAATTTTTTTTCAAGTTTGAAATCTTGGGAGAACGAGCGCAAAGTGTGTCAGGAGGGAACCATAATTATTATAAGGAAGAAGAGAACTGAGTCCCTTGGAAGTTCGAACGATTTCTCAGCTCGGGGGGAAGACAGTGCAAAGTTGCACACAAAGCACAAGTGTGCGCCAGGGCCAAGATAAAATTTCATTGCCAAAGCTTAGGAGGGAAAACACCATCAACCCCCAATACATTAGGGCTCGTGGGAGGTAATTCAAAGGTTAAGCCTTTGAAACATTTGAATTCTTCCAAGTTGGGAGAAAGAGTAAGTTTGGGAGAAGGAATAGATCCCATTCGTCGGATCTGAGTGCGTGGACCAATAGACATTGGATCTAGAGGTAAGATCATGAGACTCAAACCTTTTGAAATTGCATAAGAGAGTGGACTTGCAAAGTCCCGAATTCCCGAAGGGAGTGGGACCATACATCATCGAGGGGGATAGGTGGAAGCAGATCCGAGAGTTCGAGGATTCAAAATTTGGAAGATTTGCAAGGAAAAGAGTGAAAACTTCACGAAGTGCGGAGAGAAGATATGAACTGTTGGATCACGAAGAGTCATGGACCATTGATCTATCATGATTAGAGTTTGGGTTTTGGATTTCAGAAGAAAAGAAGTGAGTTAACTTCCGGGGACGCGAAATGTCAAGTCCCGAAGTGCTTGTAAGTGGACCCTAGGTCATAGCCAGAGGCCACATCGTTGAAGGTTAAAGGAATGGAGCTAGCGCTCTCTAGGCTCTTAGTTCAGAGTTCGGAAGTTGGAAGAGTCGGGAGAAACTCACAACAAGACATCCGAAGTTCGAAGTCATGAAGCACCTTTTGGGTTGGCGCATGGCCATAACCAATGGTCATGAAAGGGAAACTTGCACCCGGTGCTACTTCGCACCAGTGAAGTTTCACAAAAGGACCTGTGGATTATTATACTTGGAGGTTCCAGTGGGGACTCGAAGAGCTACTCTAGCTCATATAATTGAAGATCTATTGACCGGGAGGTTGCACATACCCTGCTGAGGTGGGGAACTGCATCAAGTGGTAACGTGATCACCGGGATCCTCACCAATTCTTCCCTCAAATTTTGGAATATCCAAAGGAAGCCTAGTGGGAACGGAGGGCCATGATGGATCATTACGCACAGGGTCATTCATTAACTTAAACAAGTCTGGTAGATTGAGCATGGCCAGAAAAGGGAGACGTGGTTGCGGCATCTGGCCCCAAGCTCCCTGGAAATATTGTGGTTGGGGAATCGCAGCCCATCCAGGGTTCTAGTAAGCACCATGGCCCTGTCTGGGATTATAAGATGCTCTTCTAGACTAATTCATGAGGGATTTTTGGGAACCATTCTAGTAGGGATGTTCTGATGAGGATTGTAAAAATTTCCCCCAAACGAAGTGGCTCCGGGTTGGGGGTTTCCCAAGGTATGAAACTAAACTCATCCGGGTGTGAATCTAGAGGATAAAGGTGGATTCATCATGCCAAACGTGTTGGTAAAAATAGGTATAGAGGAGGTGGGTGTAAAGGACGTAACGTGAGTAGTATCTTGTCCTCCAGGTTGGTTACTCAATCCAAAAGCAACAAGATTAGACCTGGGATTAAGAGGAGGAACACCTCCAATAGTAAGAGTCATTTGAGGGACATGAGTGCCACCAAATGAGAATGGAGTGTGTGGAGTTGTTGTGCCCCCAAGTCCAATTCTAGTATTCGTACAAGTCATCGGGATGGACTTTGAAAATTGTGATGTGAAGCTCAGCATACCATAGGAAAAAGTACTAGAGGCCATAGGGATGGGCTGAACATTATATCCTGGTGAGTGACAAAGAGACCCAAAAGGGTTCGTGGATATAGTTAATTATTCACTATAGGACAGGCATAGGTGATGATAGGCTCCTTCGCACTACAACCATTGTGGTTGAAGGTGTCGAAGGGGTATCGTTAACTATAGTAGGTATGGGAGTCGAAGGTCTCCTAGTAGCTTGTTGACTCAATTCAGTACTCATCCTTGTATGATAACAAGTCTAATATGTGGAGGTGTGTATACCATGTTTGATAACTTTACACCTTTTAGAAGGAAAAGACTTGAAATACAGTGGTAACTGTAACAAGCGAAGAGACCTACGGGGAAGTTGGTCTGGCTCCACGATGACTCAAGACTCGAAATATGAAAAAAAAATCCTAATGCCAACTGGTAATCAAAGAGCACACCAAAAATAATCAAATGGCCAATATGCACACAAACAGGATAAAGTGGTTGAAAGGGGCCTCCCTCACTAAACTATGTATGCCTCGCCCAAGAGGGCCATGAGACTCCTCTGTTAAAGATCAGAGGTAAAATAATTAGTTATAAGGGCCCTCGTGGGCTTAACAACCAGTCGGTCAGATCCCCCCGGAGAGGTAATCCTCCATAAAGGTTTTGTTTTGTATGACCTTTATCTGACCTGGGGTACCTGGAGAATAACCCCTGTAAATAACCTATGTGGTACCTAAGTCAAGAAACTAAGCAACCACGATATAATCGATGCACAGGCGAACAGTCATAAGTCAGGTCCACCATATGGGCAGGGTAACAAAGCTCGAAACCTTGAAAGCACTGCCTCTCCCAGAGATAAGGGTACTAGAAAGATCCCCATAAATATATTTGATGCTAAGAAAGTACCGGGGGGGTATCCCTTCAACCAACCTCATGCGACCTCATTCTTAACTCTGGTGTAAGCGAAGCCTCATGATATTATCGATTATACAATGGATTTCTCCACTCCCTTAGTCAGACACATATGTTGATTTAATAGCCTTGGAGAAGTTTACTCACAAAACCCTATTCCAAGGCTCTAAATCATAAGCTAGTTTGTGCACCCTAGAAAAAATAAAATTGTTACTAATATATTTTAAATTATAGTGTTACTTTTAGTGGCCTTGCTTACTCAAAAAGGTGTGGTCGTGAAACTAGTGATGTTATGACTCAGCAAGTAAAATAAATGAATATGAATACAATGTAACTTCAATTCTCAATAAATGATATGCTTTTCAAAATGAAATTCTCAATTCAGTTCTGCAATTCTAAAATAAAATGCAATCTTTCTTTACATATACTAAGATCAATGATAAAGACTCAAAAGATCAAATGTCAACAATGTAAAATGCCTAATATTTTTGTATTTTCAATATAAGAGAATGAAAATGCAAGGAATGAACAATAGCTTGATATAAAACCTCTACTGTATGTAAACAAAGACAAACCAAGTAGGATATCAAGGAGAAAACACCCATCCCAAGATGCAAAGACAATCAAATGAAAAGGATGATGAGAAAGGCACCGCCCAAAAATTCAACCAAAGAAAGGTTTCATGTCACTCCACAGACACTTAACAATCATAACATAGACCCAAGAAGACTCAACAATCATCAAAACCTACCCAACAACCATCAAACCCAGCAACCAAACAACAAAGGGTGGTGTATGCGACTATTCAAGGGAAAAATGTGTATATACACGTCTTGTAGAAGGAAAGCACGTGTATGTACGCGATTGTCAGGCAAAAACACATGTATATGTGTTAAAACACGGCCAGGATAAGGAGAAGGCTAAGAAACTCATACTCAGATTGAACAGAGGCTGTCAAGAAATCATACAACAAGAAACTCAATATAAACGAGAGCAATCTAAGGAGAAAAACACTCTAAACCCCGAAAAAAAAGATTATATCCCTAGTATGGTCGTCAATTCTATTATGAGGAAAATTTGTCTACGGCTAGGGGTAAACCACAACAGACGAAAATGACTGTAGAAATCAACTATAATCTCAGGTATGCTATATAAAAAAATATGCTAGCAAGACAAGATAAAAGGCCTACTTCGTCCAAACGTTCGATGAAGTCCATTGTTGAGCACTTGACTCAAATCAATACATCTACAACTTGTCCTCAACAACCAAGAAACGCAAGCATATGGTGATAATATATAATGTTAGCACATTTAATAGCATAATCCATCAACATTCATAATAAATACGCCCATGGAATAACAATTCAAATATTTTTAAGATATTAATTGGATGAGAAAAGAGTATTTCTATTAAAATGTAATCAATAGAAGTGAATGAATTACAAACTTCTGTGTCGGAACAGTTCGGAACCGAGAAACTAAGTTCCTTCCAGTTGGGTCTCCACCACTTCAATCCTCCACCAAGGGCAAGTTCACATAAGAGAGACAATGAGGTTCTCAATCAAGTAGGGAAGATATTGGGGGATGAACAATGTGTTCAGACTTAAAAGGACAAAGGGATGTTGACTCAATATGAAGTGAATAATTTCTCCAGAGTAACTTTGCTCTCAAAGTTGAATTCTTCTCCTCTTTTCCATAGCTCGGATTTTTTCCATTTGGAGACTTCAAGTGGAACTAAAGGGTCGATTCAGAACGTTTCTAGTATATGGAAGGCCAAGGATCATGGATCCCATGACGTGACATGGAAACCCAACACTATTTTTTAATTTTGGGCACAAATCTCGATGTACACAGGTTGTAGTGGTGCAACCTGCATATACGCATGTTGTACTATAGGTAGGGCGTGTATATGTGGAAAAATAATGTTTTTAGCTCAGGGATTTGTAAAAAGGGACTTCAATTCTGCATAGGGAAATGGAAAAATGCCTTATGTGCAAGTTTGTATAGGGTGAGACAAATCTTGCTATAACACTTATAAAATACGTAAATGTTTGATATCGTCCATAACTTTAATGTCTTTCTTTATTTTAATCAGGGGAGCAACACTATCAATGAAACCATTAGCATTGGACAACAAAGCATTGATAGTGAAGTGCGGCTAGAAGATCATGGTGCTCCCCAACAGCCCCATCTCGGTGGGGTGCAACCCCTAGATGTTCCTATGACTGAGGCCCATGACGATAAAATAGTTGTATACTAATCATATACTTAATAATTTCGTACTTATAAATTTGTATTTCTAATTTTTATTACTTATACATTTACAGTTTTGTCCTTATAAATTTTTTCGTTCCAATGGAAAACAATGGCGTAGTTGAGCCTCCTTGACCTGAAGATGATCGGGAGAACATGGCAGCCATTCCAACGGTGTCGACTAGTGGACCAGTAGGTAAATAATTACATTGCAAAGGTTTTTTTTAATATTAATGAACTACTTCAATGATATTTAAAAATTGGCCATATAAATTTAATATTTTTTGGTTTTGTAGGTGATGGCCCCTGACAACAGCCTCCTCGACCTGAAGATTATCAGGAGAATAGGGCATTCATTCCAATGGTGCAGACTAGTGGACCAGCAGGTAAATAATTACATTGCAAAGGTTTTTTTAATATTAATGAACTACTTCAATGATATTTAAAAATTGGCCATATAAATTTAATATTTTTTTCTTTTGTAGGTGATGGCCCCTCACAGCAGCCTCCACGCCATGGGTATGGCACCATGTGTGCTCTGTGTGAAAGGACTGAAGAAACATTATCTTTTGAAGAGCACCCAGTAAATGAAGACATGGACATGGATGAATTACTTAAGAACTGGAAAACACAAAAGAAGACTAAAAGAAATTGAGGATGTATAATAATTTTATAAGACACATAGATGTACATTATATAGCTAGTATGTTTGTAACATATTTTGAATGATAAATCTCATTTATAAAAAAAAAAAAATTATGACATATGCCTTTGAATGATAAACCTCATTTATAGCTTTACAAATACTTTTTAACAATTTTGAATATTTTTAATGCATATTTTTTAGTAGAATATAGATTGGGTATTGGGGAATTGAGAGTGATGTGAGGGGGAGGAGGGGCCATAGGAGCTTCCACCTTCATGTGGTTGGCCCTGTTCAATAGATAAAAATTCATTGGAGCCGTTTATTCTTGGAGCAAACCTCTATCCATCCAACGGAGCAACAACATAGTCAATGTTGACTTCATTGTTG